>PVHT020002421.1:2764910-2776904 GCA_004024745.2 Catagonus wagneri
CTTCCGCTCTCTTTGGCGGGTCACCGTCGCCCCGCCCTGCGCGCTAGTTCAAGTCGCTTCCTATGGCGGCCAGCCCCTCCTCCTCTCCTCTTCCCTAACAATGGAGGCTTGCCTTCCCTGCGGGACCAGACTTCCTCGGTTCCCTCAGTCCTGGTTTCGCTCTCCACAAATCATAGAATATCGCTGTTTCTTGTCCTATTCCTGCAAACGCCACGGCCACCGACCTCTGCCCTCTCGCAGGGACTAACCTTAGGAACCTGTGTCAGCGCCCAGGCACCGCCCGGCGCCTCAGGCTGTGGTGTCTGTGCAGGTATTCAGGTCTCTAACTCCGATTTTCCTGTCTCAATCCAGCTGCTGCGTTTTTCTCAGGCTTTGATATCCCTCTAGTTCCGATGGTCATTGATCCGCTGATCGTTGTTTAGGTTTCTTCCCAGGAAACTTTTCTTTTTCACAGCTCCCTCCCTGGAGTGCTGGTTACGGTCCTAATTGCTTTTCTCTCTCACCTTTTTTTTTTCTTTCTTCACTTGTTCTACCCAGTTATTTCAAGGGTTTCTTGCCGTTTTTGGAGGTTTAAATTGATCAGCATTCAGATGATGATTTGTCCAACTTGTTTTATATTTAGATGCGTTTTTTGATGTATTTGTGGGAGAGGGTGAGCGCGACCTCTTACTCCTCCGCCATCTTGCCGCCCACAGGTCCAAACAATCTTGAAAAAGAAGAGTAAAGTGGGAAGAATCGCCCTTTCCAGGAGTTCTTGTGGAAACGAATCCAACTAGTATCCATGAGGTTGCGGTTTCGATTGCTGGCCTTGCTCAGTGGGTTAAGGATCTGGAGTTGCCATGAGCTGTGGTGTAGGTCGCAGGTGCGGCTTGGATCCCATGTTGCTATGGCTGTGGTGTAGGCTAGCAGCTGCAGCTCTGAATCGACGCCTAGCCTGGGAACTTCCGTGGGCCACAAGCGCAGCTCTAAAAAGCAAAAAAAGAAAAAAATATCACGCTTTCCAATGTTAAGACATAGTAATTAAGACAAAGGACCATGTGGTATGTTGACAAGATAAACATATAGATCAATGGAACAGAATAGGAAACCCAGATAGACCTACAGAAATGTGCTCAATTAATTTTTGGAAAAAGAGCAAGTGCAAGTCAATGGAAGAAATATAGCTCTCTTGGAGTTCCCTTCGTGGTTCAGTGGTTAACGAATCCGACTAAGAACCATGAGGTTGCGGGTTCGATCCCTGGCCTTGCTCAGTGGGTTAAGGATCCGGCGTTGCCGTGAGCTGTGGTGTAGTTCGCAGACGCGGCTCGGATCCCGCATTGCTGTGGCTGTGGCGAAGGCCGGCAGCTACAGCTCCTGTTAGACCCCTAGCCTGGGAACCTCCATATGCCGCGGGTGTGGCTCTAGATAAGGCAAAAAGACAAAAAAAAAAAAAAAGGAAATATAGCTCTCTCAGCCAATGATGGGATTAATTGGACATCCACAGGCAAAGTAAACTTCAGCCTAAATTTCACATGCTGTACCAAACTTAACTCAAAATGAATCACAGACTTAAATGTAAAATTGTAAAACTTCTAGGAAAAAAAAAAAGAGGAGAGAATCTTTAGGATCTAGGACCAGGCAGATACAACTTTCATTTGAAACCACAGGCATGATCCCCCAAAAGAAAAAATAAGTCTGACCTCATCAAAATTGTAAACTTTTCATTTTCTAAAGGCTTCCTTAAGAGCATAAAGCCAGAATGGGAGAAAATGTATTCAAAACACTATTCAGCAAGGTACTAGTATCTGAACTATATAAAGAACCTTCAAAATTCAACAGTAAAAAACAATCTAATTAGAGGCCAGGGAAACACGTGAACAGTCCTGTCACTTAAAGAGGAAATATATTTGGCAAATAAGCACATGAAAAGATGTTTGACATTGTTAGCTCTTGGGGAGACATAAATTAAAAATCATGTGATATCGAAGTTCCTGTCATGGCTCAGCGAAAATGAATATGACTAGCATCCGTGAAGACGCAGGATGGATCACTGGCCTCACGTTGCCATGAGCTGTGGTGTAGGTTGCAGACACGGCTTGGATCCCATGTTGCTGTGGCTGTGGCGTAGGCCGGTGGCTACAGCTCCCGTTAGACCCCTAGGCTGGGAACCTCCATATGCGGCCCTAAAAAAAAATCATGTGATATAACTATACACCTATTAGAACATCTTACATTAAAAACAGTGACTGCACCAAATGCTGGTTGAAGAGAGGGGGAAATCAGATCACTTATACACTGCTGATGGAAATATAAAGTGGTACAGCCATTCTGGGAAAAAAATGTCAGTTTCTTAGAAAACTAAACCTGCAATTACTATACAATCCATCAGTTGTACTTATGTGCATTTATCCTAGAGAAATAACTATGGTTACACACCAAAATGTGCACACAAATATTCATAGCATCTTTATTCACTGTAGGAAAAAAAAAACCTGGAAACAGCCATATACCCTTTAATGCATGAATAGTTAAACAGTTGTGGTGTGTCCACATCATGAAATAATATTCAGAAATAAAAAGGAATTAACTATTGATATACATAACTTGGAGGAAGCTCCAGGGAATTATGCTGAGTTTAAAAAGCCATTCCCCAAAGGTTATGCACTACATGATTTTATATAAATAATATCTTTGAAATAAGATTCGAGAGATGGAAAATAGATTACTGGTTGTCAGGGGTGAGGTTGGAGGAGTCTGGGGAAAGCAGGTGTAGTTATGAAAGGACAACACAAAAAATCTTGTGGGCAATAAAATTGTTCTGTACCTTGTGATGAATACACAAATCTACACATATAAAATTGCATAGGACTAAATACATGTGTGCATGCGCACACACACACATGCACACACACACACACACGAATATAAGTGAAATGAGAAATTGCAATAAGATTGGTGGATTGCTGGAATTCCTGTCTTGGCTCAGTGGTTAGCGAATCTGACGCATATCCATGAGGACGCAGGTTCGATCCCTGGCCTTGCTCAGTGGGTTAAGGATGTGGCATTGTGGTGAGCTGTGGTGTAGGTAGCAGACATGGCTCGGATCCAGCGTTGTGTGGCTGTGGTATAGACAGGCAGCCATAGCTCCAATTTGATCTGTAGCCTGGGAACCTCCATATGTCTCAGGTATGGCCCTAGAAAGACAAAAAAAAAAAAAAAAAGATTGGTGGATTGTCTCAATGTCCATATCCTTTGTGGTATTGTAGTTTTGGAACACCTTTCCACTGAGGAAAACTGAATAAAGGGTAGAAGGAATCTCCATTCTATTGCATATGTATCGAAACAGTTAAATTTAAAAAACCAACTGTTTTTCATTTCATTACCAAGGACCGATTGGAAATTTTAATAAAAACAGTATTTCTATTTGCAGTAGCATCAGAATATTAAACAGACATATATCTGGCAAAAGCATGTAAGATATGTGTACTGAAAGCTACAAACCATTGCTCTGAGAATTTTTAAAGGTCTAAATCAATGGAGAGAGAGACCATGTTGAGTGGTCAGAAGATTCAATATTGCTGGAATGACAGTTTTTCCCCAAGTTGATGTGTGAATTCAATAGAATCAAAATTCTAGCAAGCTTTTTTTGTAGGATTTGCTAAGCTTGTCCTAACACTTGTGTGGAAGTGAAAAGAACTAGAAGAGCCAAAACAATTTTGAAAAAGAATTAGAGGCTGGGTGACTCCACACTACCCAATTTCAGCAAATGGTAGTAGTCAAGACAGTGGGGAATTAATATAAAGGTAGGCACGGAAATATGTAGAATGGACTAGAAATCCAGAAATAGACCTATGGTGTATGTGTGTACTCATACGTGCATGTGTGTGGGGGGTCATTTTTCAATGTTAAAAAGGCAATTAAATCAGGATTTTTTTTTCAGAAAATGCTGTTAGAACAAATAGATATCCACATTTTGCTAGAGCACATATATAAGTACAACGTGGTGAGTGCCGTATCAGGATGAATCAGGCATGTAGACTAACTACCATAGAACTTTTCAGTTTCTCTTTTATGGCACCCCTATTGAGGTATAATTTACATTCCTCAGTATATTTGAGAGAATCTGATGGGTTTTATTATGTTTATTTAGTTGTGCAACCATCACCACAACCTATTTTTAGAAAACTTCCATTACTCCAAAAATTTTCTTCATTCCTTTTTGCAGGCAATTCCGGCTCCAAACCCCAGGCTCAGGCAACCACTGATTTCATTTTATGTCTCAATAGTTTTGATTTTTCTAGAAATTTCATATATAATATATAGCCTTTTATCTGGCTTTTTTCGTTTAGCGTGTTTTTGCAGTTTGCTCATATTGTCATAGGCATTAGCAGTTAGTTCCTTTCTCTTACTGGATAGTATTCCTTTGAACATTGAATTCTTTATTCATTCAGTTAGTGGACATTTAGATTTTTGCAGTTTTGGGCTGTTTTGAATAATGCTGCCATGAAATTCAGGTACATTTTTGTACAGACATATGTTTTCATTTCTCTTGTGTCAGTATCTAGAAGTGGAAAGGTTGAGTGCGCTGGTAAGTCTATGTTTAACCGTTTTGAACCTGCAAATGTTTTGCCAAGTGGCTGCACCATTTCTCACTTCAACCATCAATGTATGAGAATTTCATTTATATATTGTCAATTTTTTAAAATCGTAGTCATTCTGTGATGGTGGTCGAATCTCAACATCGTTTCAATGTGCGTTTCCCTAGTGATAAATGAAGTCGTGCATTTTTCCATGTGTTTATCAGCATATATTATCTATGGTGAAGCATCTATTAGAATCTTCTGTCCATTCTTTTATTGGATTTTTTCCCCTCTTTTTACTGAGTTTTGAGTTCTTTATAGATTCCACATACAAGTCCTTCATCATACATATGACTCACAACTATTTCACTCCTATTTGTGGTTTGTCTTTTAATTATCTTGATGGTGTCTTCTGAAGAGTAAAAATTGTAATATTGATGAATTCCAATTAAAATTGTTTCCTATTCTGGGAGTTCCCTGGGGGTGCCATGCGTTGAGGATCCTACGTTATCATTGCAGAGGCTTGGGTTGCTGCTGCGGCGGTGTTTTGATCCCTGGTTTGGGAACTTTCCCATCTATGCGCACAGCTTCCCCAAAATATTCCTATTCTGAATTATGCTTTTGGTGTCATATTTAATAAATTTTTGCCTAACCCAAGATCATGATGGCTTTCTCCTATGTTTTTTCTAGAAGTTCATTCGTTTTAGCTTTTCCATTCAATTAATTTTTCTGTATGAGGTGAGGCAAGAGTCTAACTTACATTTTTTGCATATAAATATTGAACTATTTTAACACCACTTGTATAAAAGGTTATCCTTACACGCACTGAATTTCCATGGCATCTGTGTTGAAAACCAATAGACTGTATATTATGGTCTATTTAGTGCGAATCTCTTTCTGTCCTATTCCACTGACCTTATTCCACTGTCTATCCTTATGCCAATACCACACTATCTTGACTATTGTAGGTTTTTTTGTGTGTGTGTCTTCTTAGGGCCGCATCTGTGGCATACGGAAGTTCCCCAGACTAGGGGTCAAATCTGAGCTGCAGCCGCCACCCTACGCCACAGCAATGTGGGATCTGAGCTGCGTCTGCGACCTACACCACAGCTCGCGGCAACACCGGATCCTTAACCCACTGAGCGAGGCCAGGGGTTGAACCCGAGTCCTCACGGATGCCAGTCAGATTCATTTCCACTGAGCCATGACAGGAACTCCGGGTGTATAATTATTTTTAAAGAATTTCTATGCATATGCTCACGAGGGTTGTTGATTTGTGGCTCTCATTTCTTGTGACGGTTTTCTTCTGTCTTTGGTTTCAAGGTAATGATGGTTTCATAAAATATGTTAGGAAATGTTCCTGTTTCCTCTGTTTTCTGAAGGGGTTTTTGTAGGATTGGTATTATTTTTCCTTAATGTTTGATGGTATCTACCAACGAAGCCATCTCAGCCTAGGTTTTCCTTTGTGGGATGATTTAATTACTAATTGGATCTACTTAATTACTACAGTTGGGTTAGTTGGATCAGTGTTTCTTAGACTTTGTATTCCTACTTCAATCAGTTTTGATTATGTCTTTCTAGGACTTTGTCCATTTATTCTGATTGTTGGGGTCGTTTACATCCAATTATTTACAAAATGTCTTAAAATCTTTTACATTTCTGTAGTCTGCAATGATGTGTTTTCTCTGAATTCTGGAATGGCATCTTCTCTCTTTTCTTCTTAATCAATCTACCTAATGGTTTACCAATTTTGTTGATATTTTCAATGACCAGATTTCTTCTTTTGCTGATTTTCTATATTGAACTTTAAAACAAATTAATTGATTAATTAAAAATTGAGTTGTATTTGGCATGTAGTATTATAGTAGCTTCAAGTATATGATATGATGATTTGATATTTTTATACACTGCAAAATTTTATTTTGTCTTATTTTATTTTATTGTCTTTTTAGGGCCACACTCATGGCATATAGAGGTTCCCAGGTTAGAGGTTGAATTGGAGCTGTAGCCACCAGCCTATGCCACAGCCACAGCAACCAGATCCAAGCTTCATTTGTGAACTACACCACAGCTCACAGCAATGCCGGATCATTAACCCACTGAGTGAGGCCAGGGCTTGAACCTGCATCCTCATGGATACTATTCAGATTCATTTCCACCGAGCCACGATGGGAACCCCTGAAAAATTTTACCATTGTGGCTCAGTGGGTTAAGCAGCTGACATAGTGTCCATGAGGATGAGGGTTTGATACCCAGTCTCACTCAGGGGGTTAAGGGTCCAACGTTACCCCAAGCCTTGGTGTAGGTTGCAGATGCAGCTCAGATCCTGTGTTGTTCCTGCAGTGTTGTAGACCTGCAGCTGCAGCTCCGATTTGACTCCTAGCCCAGAAACTTCCATATGCCACAGGTGTGGCTACAAAAAGAAATAAAATTATTAAAAAAATTTATATACCACAATAATCCTAGTTACATCTTTCCCCACTCATTGTTATTAAACATTATTTTTTATGATTAGAACTTTTAGGATCTACTCTCAGCCATTTTCAAATACGCAATACAGTAGTATTAACTTTAGTCACCATGCTGTTTATTACGTTCCCCCGACTTGTAACTAAAAGTTTATAACTTTTGACCCCCTTCATCCATTTCACTCACCTCCTATCCCCTGCCTCCAGCAACCACCAGCCTTTGATCTGTATCTATGATCTTGTTTTCTGTTTGTTTTCATATTCCAAATGCAATATCATACAGTTATTTGCCTTTCTCTGATTTATTTCACTTAGCGTAATGTCCTTGAGCTCCATCCACATTGCCACCAATGGAAAGATTTTATTCTTTTCTCGTGGTTGAATATTTCATTGCTCATATGTGTCACATTTTAAAATCTATTTAGACATCGATGGATATCTAGGTTATTTCCATTCATTAGCTGTTATAAATAAATAATGCCACAGTGAATGTGGGAGTATATATATTTTGAGTTAGGGTTTTCATTTTCTATGGATAAACACCCAGAAGTAGAATTGCTGGATCATGTATTAGTTCTGTTTTTAACTTTTTAAGGGCCTTCCATACTGTTTTCCAGTGTCTGAGTCTATTTGCATTTCCACCAATGGTGCACAAGGGTTCCCTTTTTTCCAAGTCCTCACCAACGCTTATTCTTTCCTGTCTTGTCTTGCTTATGTCCTTCTAACAGTTATGAGGTGATACCTCATTGCAGTTTCGATTTGCATTTTCCTGGTAATTAATGATGTTGCATTTTCCTGGTAATTAATGATGTTTTCATATATCTTTTGTCCATTGGATGTCTTTTTTAAATGTCTGTTTAGATCTTCTGTCCATTTTTAAAATTCAGATTGCTTGTGGGTTTTGGGGGGGGTGTTTGTGCTATTGAGTTGTATGGGTCCTTTATATTTTTTGGATATTAACCCATTATCAATTACGTGATTGGCAGATATTTTCTCCTATTCAGTAGGCTTCGTTTCATTTTGTTGATGGTTTTCTTTGCTGTGTAAAAGTTTTTTAGTTTAATATAGTCCCGCCTGTTTATTTTTGCTTTTGTTCTTTTCGCTTCTGGTTTCAGATTCAAAAAATCACGGCCAAGACCTTTGTCAAGAAGCTTAATGCCTAAGTTTTCTTTTAGGAGTTTTGTGGCTTTAGATCCCATGTTCAAATCTTTAATCCATTCATTTAATTTTGGGGTATGGTATAGCATGGTGGTCCAGGTTCATTCTTTTGCATATGGCTATCCAGTTTTCCCAACACCATTTACTGAAGAGACTATCCTTTCCCCTTTGTATATTCTTGGCTCCTTTGTCATCAATTTATTGACCATATATATGTGGGTTTATTTCTGAGCTCTCTATTCTCCTTCATTGACTATGCATCTGTTTTTATGCCAATATCACACAATTTGATTACAATATCTTTGTAATATAATTTGAAATCAATGAATGTGAGGCCTTCAGCATTGTTCTTTCTCAAAATTTCTTTGACTATTCCAGTCTTTTATGGTTCCATACATATTTTGAGATTGTTTCTTCTATTTCTATGAAAAATACCATTGGAACTATGATAGAGATTGTGTCCAATCTGTAGATTGCTTTGGATAGTACGGACGGTTTAACAATATTAACTCTTCCAATTCATGGGCATGGGCTATCTTTCCTTTTTTATGTGTCTTTAAGAAGCTTAAATTTCTTTCACTAATATCTTGCAATTTTTATTGTATAAGTCTTTCACTTCCTTGGTTGAATTTATTCCTAGGTATTTTATTCTCGGAACTGTAAATAAAAATTTTCTTCATTTCTCTTTCTGATAGTTTGTTCTTAGTGTATAGAAATGCAATAAATTTTTATATATTGATTTTACACCCTGCAACTTTACTGAATTCTCTTATGCAGTAAATAAAAGTTACATCCAGTTATAATAGTTGTTGTGGAATCTTTAAGTATATAGACATATGTAATATTATATATCATCTGGAATCGCCCTTTTCAGTTTGGATGTGTTTTATTTCTTTTCCTTGCCTAAATGTTCTGGCTAAGAATTCCAATCTGTGTTGAATAGGAGTAACAAGTATAAGCATCTTTGTCTTGTTCCTGATCTTAAAGAAAATTTTTCAGCTTTTCATCAGTGAGTATGTTAACTGTGGGCTTGTCAGATATAGCCTTTATGATGGTGAGTTATGTTCCCTCAGACCCATTTTTTAAATCATAAATGAATGTTGAATGTTAACAAATACTTTATCTGCATCTATTTAGATAATCATATGACTTTTATACTCCATTTTGTTAATGTGGTGTAACACAGGGATTAATTTGTGGATGTTGAACCATCGTTGCATCCCTGGGGAAAAAACCAACTTGATCATAATGTATGGCGCTTTTAATGTATTGTTGAACTTGGTTTGCTAGTATTTTGTTTAGGATTTTTTCATCTGTGTTCTGGCTTGTGAGTTTCTTTTCTTCTGAAGTCTTTGTCTGGTTTTTGTATGAGTAATGCTGGCCTCATCAAATGAGTTTGGTAATGTTCTCTATAGTATTTTAAAGGACTGGTAATAGTATTTAAAGGACTGGTACTAATTTTTTTTTGAATGTTTGGTCAAAACCAACAGTGAAGACATCTAGTCTAGGACTTTGTTTATTGGGAGACTTTTGATTAGTCAGTCCCCTTACTAGTAATTGGTCTGTTCTGATTACCTGTTCCTTCATAATTCAATCTTTGTAGGTGTTTTTTTTTCCCTAGGAATTTATCCATTTCTTCTAGGTTATCGAATTTGTTGGTATATAATTGTTCATAGTAGACTCATGATATTTTGCATTTCTGTGGTATCAGTTGTAATATATCTTTCATTTCTTATTATTTTATTTGAGTCCTCTCTTTTTTGTTGGTGAGTCTAGCTAAAGGCTGTCAATTTTATTTATCTTTTCAAAGAAAAGAAAGCTCAGCTTTACCCATCTTTTCTATTATCTTAGTCTCTCTTTTCATTTATTTCCACTCTAATATTGTTATT
This sequence comes from Catagonus wagneri, assembly GCA_004024745.2. Lineage (NCBI taxonomy): Eukaryota > Metazoa > Chordata > Mammalia > Artiodactyla > Tayassuidae > Catagonus > Catagonus wagneri. Next base: position 2,774,985 of record PVHT020002421.1, read on the forward strand.
TCCTTTCTTCTAGTAACTTTGACCCAGAAAACAAGTCTTAATAAATTTAAAAGGATTTAAATCCTATCAGTCACCTTTTTATACCGCAATGGTATGAAACTAGAAATTAACCACAAAAAGAAAACTGGAAAATTCAACAATTAGATATAAAATTCACCAACATGCTGACCAACCAATGGGTCAAAAAAAAGCAAAAAAGAAGAGAAAGATATAAACAAAAAAAATGCATTGAGACAAATGAAAATGGGAATGCAACATTCCAAAATTTATAGGATACAGCAAAAGCAGTTGCTATGAGGGAATTTCATAGCAATAAATGCTTCTCTAAAAAAACAAGAGGAGTTCCCTTCATGGCTCAGTGGTTAATGAATCAGACTAAGAACCATGAGGTTGTGGGTTCGATCCCTGGCCTTGCTCAGTGGGTTAAGGATCCGGCGTTGCCATGAGCTGTGGTGTGGATTGCAGACGCAGCTCGGATCCCATGTTGCTGTGGCTGTGGCATAGGCCAGGGTCTACAGCTCTGATTAGACCCCTAGTCTGGGAACCTCCATGTGTGGCCCTAGCAAAAGCAAAAAGACCAAAAAAAAAAAAAAAGACTTGTTTTCTGGGCTAACATATGATTGATCCTGGAGAATGCTCCATGTGCACTTCAGAATGTGTATTCTGTTACTTTTGTATGGAATGTGCTGTATATATGTGTGTGTGTGTATATATATATATTTATATATATGTATATGTGTGTGTGTGTGTGTGTGTGTGTGTGTGTGTGTGTGTGTGTGTGTGTATCTGTTATCTCCTTCTGGACTAACATGTCATTTAAGGCTGATGTTTCCTTACTGCTTTTCTGTCTACATAAGCTATTAATTGATGTAAGTAGATAAAAATCCCACAGAATTAAAAGTCCTGTGTTGCCATCTCTCTCTCCCTTCAAATCTTTTAATATTTGCTTTATATTATTTGGGTGCTCCACTGTTAGGTGCATAATCTACTTTTATTGATATATAATCTACATTATTTCCTTCCTTCTAATTACTCTTGCTTGATTTATACTCTCTTGTCTATCTTCTTGATAAGATTAAAATATTTTTGAAGAACTTCCTTTCAAATATAAGATTTAAGTCTATAAATTTCTCTCTAAGCACTGTTTTACAGTGTTCTATAAGTGCTGATATATTATACTTCATTTTCATTTAGTTCAAGATGTTTTAAATTTAGTTTGTAATTTCTTCTTTGAACCATGAATTACTTAGATGATATGTTTTAATTTCTAAATATTTGAAAATTGTTATATTTATTTCTGTTGTTGATTGTTAATTCTGAGTGTCTGTTGGGCAAATGGATCTCTGCTCACTGATACCATTCTCTCCAGGCACCATAGTTTCAAAATGTCTTCCCCTTTCTAAATCAATTACCATAGTATTATCTGATTTTTATCTTCCAAAAATCTGTCAGAATCTGTTGCTCTCCAGTCATCTTCTGCATGCACATTTCTTCTATATCATGGATAAAATGACTACCTTGTCTGCATTCCATTCAGCAAGAAAGAGGAGGACATAAATAAAGGACTACTCCCTCTTTTAAAGACATTTCCTGGGAGTCCCATTGACATGCTGCTCATCTCTCATTGTCTAGGATCTACCACACACAGTCACTCTAAACCCAGTGGAGTCTGGAAAATACAGTTTTTATCCAAGACAGTCATAGGCCCTCCTAAAAAATGGAAATGCATAGCTGAAGGAAAAGGGCAGAAAGAGATTGGTGACAGAGTCTCACTCTGTCACATTCAGAATGGTAACATTTTTTAAGACATTAAACAAGCCAATGCAAGGAATGGCTGTTCATTTTATTATGCACACTGGGCCATCACAGGTGAGAGGCGCCTAGACAGTTCCTGATACACAAATATTTGCTGAATGAATG
>PVHT020002421.1:2777904-2840324 GCA_004024745.2 Catagonus wagneri
AAATGCATAGCTGAAGGAAAAGGGCAGAAAGAGATTGGTGACAGAGTCTCACTCTGTCACATTCAGAATGGTAACATTTTTTAAGACATTAAACAAGCCAATGCAAGGAATGGCTGTTCATTTTATTATGCACACTGGGCCATCACAGGTGAGAGGCGCCTAGACAGTTCCTGATACACAAATATTTGCTGAATGAATGCACCAGAATAAACCACCCACCTGAGAGGAGTGTGGTTTCTTCTGCTTACTATGTTCTGTGGCAGGTGAAACAACCACTTCTTGAAATTCTTGAAATTCAACAACTACTTCTTGTTGAATTCATCAACAAACAGAAAACATCAACTTTCCTATGACATTCTATGCCAGCTTTGTGTCTTACTGATATATTATATTTGATCATAAGCCCATAGGCGCATTAATCAGTGCCAAGTAGAAAGTCTGGGCCAAAGGAAAAAAACCGTCAAATGTGGGAAGACTTTGTTTGATTCTCACGTACCTACAAAGCCTCCCCCAAATGCAGAAATGGAGGCAACATAATCAAAAGCGTAATAGCTATTGTTACAGTGAACTTGAAGCAGAAGCCATGATTAAATGGCTGGCATTTTGCAAAGAGGCAGAAGCACCTCTATTTAAAAGGGCTGACTGCTATGAGATAAAAGACTTTCATGTTGCAGAGACTGAGCCATGAGACTTGAGTAGATTTCTCCATGATCAGGATACTCTCTAAGGGGGAAAGGTGTAAGAAAATTTACTCTGCCAGTGTGGGGAAAAATGCACCCGACCGTAAAGAAATGATCCTTGAGCCAACATAAATCTGTGAGGTCTTAGTAAAATATCTTCAGTGTCATTGGAATCTTACTCTTTGAAAGGAAAAGGAGATATGAGGGTAAGAAAAAAAAAGAGAGACTAGAAAGGAAAGGTATTTTGTTTAATTCATGGAGATGTAAGTAATGATTTGCATGAGTTTGTGTAACTTTATACTTGCCACAAAGATGAAAATAAAACCCTTGATTGACTTTGAAAGTGTTTATTAAACAGAAGTGGTGTTAGGACCTTATATTCTGCATTTTAGTGATGATAAGCATGGCAATTGGCAAGTACATAGTAGACCATGTCAGGTGGTAATGACCTCAGGGAATAGACGTTTATCAGGGGATAGGAAGGAGAGTAATTAGTGGATGATGGTAGGGGTGGGTTTCTCTGGGGAAGGTACCTGAGACCTGATTCATGAGAAGAAGCTGGCCATGTATAGGGTGACCTCAGAAGGAACCAACCCTGCCAACACCTTTATCTCAGACATCCAGCCTCCAGGACTGTGAGATGACGCATTTCTCTTGTTTGAGCTGCCCTCTCTGGGGTACTTTGTGAGAGCGGTCCTCGAACACTAAAATAGAAGCCAACACTTTCGGATTTGATTTTTTTTTTTTCTTTATGGCCGCATATGGAAATTCCCAGGCCAGGGACTGAATCCGAGCCACGGCTGCAACTTAACGCCACAGCTACAGCAACCCCAGATCCTATAACCCACCGCACCAGGCTGGGGATCGAACCTACGCCTCCATAGCCACCCGAGTCGCTGAGGTCGGATTCTTAACCCACTGAGCCACAGCAGGAAGTCCCCCAATCTGATTTCGGGGAGCATTCTGTGTGCAGTGGGAAAGGGCAGGAAGAATGGAGCACGACTATCTACTATTTTTCATATCCATCAAAACTCCTCCACTTAGAATTAAGTTGGGTCTCTTAGGAGGACTTCTGGAAGTGTTGCCAAAGCCCACAGTCTGCTCCTCCTGGGCAAAGCGTATTGCAAAGTAATAAACATCTGCCTGGACAAGCAGCTCGTTCACAGAGAAGCGATCCTGTCTGCCTTCGCAGCTCATCTTCCCCCACAAGAGGGGAAGAGAGGATAGACAAAGACGAGAGAAACAGCGAAATCAAGTGCTTTTCATTAAATGCTTGAAACAGGCCCATTCTGGGTACAGCTCTTCAAATGTCGACAGAATCTAACCGAGAATCTTAAGGTTCCAGGTTACCCAGTGTCCTGAAGATGATCTGCATTCAAATTTCAGAAACTGACTTTCAGATATGAGCCTGTTGAGCATGGAATTAATAGATAATCATATGTTAGCAGCATTTAAAACTATCGTGGTCCCAGAAAGTAATTCTTGGGGAAATAACTCTCTCTTTTTAAAGAGGGCTCTGGACCCCTTCAGAAGGCACTTCCCCATCCCAAAGGTAAAAGGCCTCCTTGCTCTTTCTGTAGGTACTGAACAGGTGTCTTTCCAGTTGGGATGCTCCCAGAGGACCTCTGGGTCCCAGGAGAGACCGTTCATTCCGCCAAAGCTGGGAGAACTGATGCAAGCTGCCTGGGCATGATGACACGAAATACACAGCCCCGCTTCTACTGCTGTGTTTATCCCCTTAAAGAAAAGGAAGAAAAAAAATTCCATTTCTGACTGCCACGCAGAACTTAAGCACTCTGCCTTTCAAGGGAGTAGGGGGGTGTAGGGGAAACGAAGAGCTGGGGGAGTCAGCAGGTTGAAGAACCGTCACTCGACACAGCACAGAGCAACTGCAGGAGGGATGGACGCAAGCGCTTTCCCTGGCAGAGCGGCTGGAAAAATCCGCCACCGTCATCCCCTTGATGGGCTGCACAGGGCTCCAAGGCTTGGGGGCAAGTCCCAACATTGTCTCCCATCGAGGACACGTCAGATCCCTACCTGGCCTGGAATTGCCCGCTGGGTAATGAAAGGTGCTCCCAGCGATCATTTATTTACGAGCTTGGCATTGCTGGGGATGCTGGATTGGCAGGAGCTGCCTCTTCTAGGAGCCACATAATGGTTCTCGGTGGCCCAGAGCTTGCCCTTTAAGGTAAGGCTGATTCGGACTTGCATCTTGTAAGGTTTCATTTCATAAACAGGGTTCCGCATATAATAGGGACAGGGGGACCGAAGGACTTCCACGGATCAGAGAGTTCTTTGGGTGCCCAAGGCTGCCGATTATGTTCCTATCTGACTTTGATCCATTCAGGGGAGGAAACCTGGATGGACTTTTCCCACCAGGAAGCCATGGGGAAGTCAGAGGAAACACCATCTGAGGTTCTCCATCCTGCCTAGCGCTCGGGCAAGCCGCTCAGGTTTGCGTGGAAATCAGGAAACCTCGATTTTTGTTTTCTTTTTACAGCCACACCTGCGGTATATGGAAGTTCTCAGGCTAGGGGTTGAATGGGAGCTGCAGCCACTGGCCACAGAAACAATGGATCTGTGACCTAAGCCACAGCTCATGGCAACGCCAAATCCTTAACCCACTGAGCAAAGCCAGGGACTGAACCTGCATCCTCATGGGTGCTGTGTTGGGTCTTAACCCACTGAGCCACAACAGAAACTCCAGGGCTACTTCTTTAAACATAGCCATCATTTTTGCACCTCTATGTCCTGGTGCTTTTTCTCAATTATTCCTTATAATAGCCCTGTGAATTAAGTACTGTTATTACTCCAAGGTTATCAGTGAAGACACTAACAAAGTCACACAGCTAGTTGGCAGCACAGCCAAGGTTCTAACTATGGCCACCAGGGTCCAAAGTGTCTCAGCTTAAGTCCTCTCTGAGGCCTCCAAAATCCGTCTTGTCCAGGATGCTATGAGCAGAACACGCTGCAGCTTCAACCAAGGAGTCAGAGCCTCTTCAAGGCATTAGCAGGGGCTTCCTTGTGTCAAGTCAACCCTGAGTGTCAAGTCAACCCTGAGTGTCAACTCCTGGGCAGGGAGGATGCCAGCAGCCACTGGCGCCAGAAAGGTAAGTCCAGGTGTGGGTCCTAGCAGAGCTGGCATCAACTTGAGCTCAGTCAGTGCTTAGTTTATGAGCCAAGGGATGCTATTCAATCTCTCCCGCCTCTGTTTTTCATCTGTCAAATCGGAGTGACAGCAGTACCTACACCTCCTACAGTTGTTGTGAAGAATCATTTTGCTTAAAAGTACCTAGGTCAGTGCCTGACACACGATGAGAGCTGAATAAGAGCTGCCATTATCTTAGCAGCAAATGTAGGTTTCATGGGAGAAAAGAGGTCTGTGATAACCTGGATCCAAAGGAAGTAGCTCTGTACACCTGATCTGCATGATTGGTGTGTCACTACTGAGCTTGGGGCTGAAGGGGGGAGGTGGAGGTGGCTGTGGATGCAGGGGACGACACACGGAACACTGAATTACCATGACAGAATCATAGCTTAAGATAATATCGAGCATCTATGCCAGAGAGTTCAGTAAATCCGTCAGGTCTTCTCATTTGCAAATCCCAAATGCATCAGCTAAAACCAACTCGCCACTAGGTGGGGGCCTTCTTTATAACAATCTTCTCCAGGACGAATAGGCACAGGCCATTTCCCAACTCCAACATGGAAGTGCTCCCAGCTTGTTTTTGGAGTTTAACGATGTCTGGACTGGAGGCGGTGCTGGTTGCAGCGTTTGAAGCAAGCCCCTGCAAAACCCAAAGAGCCTACCCAACCCGGGACGGTAGGTAATTCACAAAGAGAGCTTTGATGTGGTCTGTTGTAGCTGGAGCTGCCTGGCTGACTCTCTGTGGAATATCAACAATACCATCTGAGCACACCCAAGCCGAACGTGTCATTCTCACCTTTGGAGCGAATCACAGCTTATGGAACATTCTGGAAACATTGCCAGAGAGTGACGAGAGATGCTAATTTGACTATTAAAACTCAACAAAGGGGCCTCCTTGTTACCAAAGAACAATTTCAGACAAGACAGAAGCTTAAAAAAAAAACAAAGAAAGAAAACACCACCTAAACTCTGCCCGGAAAGTCATTAGCCACATGTAGTGTCTTGGAGCTAAATTTCTCACGAGGAATTAACAGGAGAACTCACAACAGTCAGATAAATGCCTTATTTCCCCAGAAGACACACAGCAACTCCTAGGCCATCAGATCCTCTGGGTCTGAGATTGCCAGGCAGACATGAGGCAGGGCTGTGAGTTGTGGCTTGTTCACCCACTTCCCCAGAGGAAGTTCCTGCTCCCACCCTTTGTGTTCTCCCTCCCTTCTGCTCCCCCCTCAGATCAGCAGTGGACACGGAGCAGATGTGTTCTGTCCAGAGTGGACTGGGTAGGCCCAGATCCTCCCCATGTTCTGTCCCCATGGGTGGGGGGCAACATTTGCCCATCGGCTCTTAGCCCAGGCTCTCCTCTGAAACAGAATCATCATGGCCCTAGTTCCGGGGGTTGCTGGAAAGATGCTCTAAGAAAAACGGAGTTCCCGTCGTGGCTCAGTGGTTAACGAATCCGACTAGGAACCATGAGGTTGCGGGTTCGATCCCTGAGCTCGCTCAGTGGGTTAAGGATCCGGCGTTGCAGTGAGCTGACACGGCTCGGATCCCGCGTTGCTGTGGCTGTGGTGTAGGCCGGCGGCTACAGCTCCGATTAGACCCATAGACTGGGAACCTCCATATGCTGCCAGTGCGGGCCTAGAATAGGCAAAAAGACCAAAAAAAAATGCTCTAAGAAAAATAACATGAACTGGTATTTATGTAAATTGCTTAGCACAGTGTTTGCCAAATACTGTTGTTGTTGCTGTTGTTAGTTAGCAGTCATCACATCTTCCAGAAAAACCGTTCCGTCCTTCCGGCCAGTGTGACTCTGGGGAGTGCTTTGTGAATATTCAGAGGGGACCACTTCTATTTTGCTCCTTCAGCAGGTCCCAAAAGGATACTGACTGCTGTCATTTGTTCAGGCAATGTTTACTGAGGGCCATGCGTAGCATGGAATTTACACTCTCGAGTTTTAGACAGGGCTCCCTAAGAGTACAAATCCAAAATTTTAAAAACTGTCCATTCCGTTTGCTCCCTGGAGGTGTTCATTAAATAACGTTTTACTGATGGCTTTATAAATGAATCTTGCTGTGTATGTAACCACCCAGGATAATAGTTGCAGAGGAATGGATAAATCTCTCTTATGTGGCTATTGCCCTATCAACCAAACAGTCCTGGAATAACGGACGGGCTTCAAGTGTAATACTGCCCGAATAGGGAGGTTTGGTCCTGTTTGGGTGAAATGGGGAAAGAAAAAATTTTTTTATTCATTTCTGAATGCTTCGGTCTGAACTAAACATTTCAGCATCAGAAAAGTATGGATTCAGCAGATTACAGCTGAAAAGAGTCATGGAAAAGATGCTCAGTGAGCTTTTTAAAATGCAGCTATGGTCTTGTTCAAGGATCTGAGTTTTTAAACAAGCAATGATACAGCCATATACCTGTGGAAAGAGAGAAACAAAGAAGAATTACATGTCTTTTTTTTTTTGGCCGCTCCAAGGCACATGGAATTCCCGGGCCAGGGATCAGATCTGAGCCATAGTTTTGACCTAAGCAGCAGCTGCAGCAATGCCAGATCCTTAACCCACTGTGCCGGGCCAGGGATTGAACTTGCATCCCAGTGCTTTCAAGACACCAGCTTTCTCATTGGGCCACAGCAGGAACTCCTCTATTTTTTTTTTCTTTTTACAGTTGCACCTGCAGCATATGGAAGTTCCCAGGCTAAGGGTCAAATCAGAGCTGCAGCTGCCAGCCTACACCACAGCCACAGCAACGGCCAGATCCCGGCCAGATCCCAGCCAGATCCCAGCCACATCTTCAGCCTACACTGCAGCTCACCGAAATGCTGGATCCTTAAGCCACTGAGCGAGGCTGGGGATTGAGCCCGCATCCTCATGGATACTAGTTGGGCTCTTAACCCATTGAGCCACAACGGAAACTCCAGAATTACACCTTTTTTTTTTTTTGGAAATTTTTATTTATTTATTTTTAACGATCTTTATTTTTCCGTTATAGTTGGTTTGCAGTGTTCTGTCAATTCCTCCTGTACAGGGGACTGTATCTAGTCACTTGTGGAACATGATGGAGGATGACGTGAGAAACAGAATTACACTTCTTTAAATGTAGGCTTGTTTCTCCCGTGTTCGAACTGGCCTTCCTTCCTATTTTCTTCAGCCCATGAAATTATTTTTCCCTCTCACAAACTTTCCATAGCTACAGTCTTCCCGTCCATTGTTGACCTCCTGTCGGTCGCAGACTTATCTTTAGAAAACCTGGGGACAGGAATGGAGTCTTTTGTCAGAAAGATGGACAGACACACCTGAGACCTGCTGGAAGCCCTCAGTGCTCCCTGCTTTACTCGGTCATCGTTCCCAAGCTTGAGCGTCTGGTCAGGCTTCCCTCGTGGGTGGGCTGAAGCGGAGTGCACTGTAGGTCCTGCGTGGGGAGGGCGGGTGTCAGGCAGGGCTCTCCAGAGAAACAGAACCCATAGGCTGTGTCCACACTGAAAGAAAGAGATTAATTTGGAGGAATTGGCTGACATGATTATGGAGGCTGGCAAGGCCAAAATTTGCAAGGTGAGCCCACAGGCTGGAGACCCAAGAAGGGCCAAAGTTGCAGTTGTATGAGGGCTGTCTCTCTGCTCACAGAACTTCCCCTTGCTTGGGGGAGGATCAGCCTTGGCTCTCTTTAGGCCTTCAACTGATTGGATGAGGCCCACCACATTACGGTAGGCAATCTGCTTTACTCCAAGTCCCCCAATTTATCTTATTTTATTTGATTTTAAAATTTATTTTGTTGGTGTATAGTTGATTTGCAATGTTGCCTTTCTGGTGTACAGCAAAGTGATTCAGTGATACATATATATACATTCTTTCTGTATTCTTTTCCATTATGGTTTATTACAGGATATTGAACATAGTTCCCTGTGCTGTACAGTAGGATCTTGTTGTTATCCATTCTATATATTATAGTTTACATCTGCTAATCCCAAACTCCCAACCTATCCCTCCCCCACCACTCCTCCCCCTTGGTAACCAAGAGTTTGTTTGAGTCTGTTTCTGTTAAGTCCCCTAATTTAAATGTTAATCTTATCCAACAATGCCCTCACAGAAACATCTAGGATAATGTTTGAACACATCTGGCCTCCATGGCCCAACCAAGCTCACCATCACAAGAGTGTCCGGGATCAGATGACCATGAATCAGTCTCTGGCAATCAAGCTTCCTTGACTAGGAATTTTTTTTCCCCTGCCCTGGCCTCTTACCCCTCTGTCATCATTAATTTATTTTTCCTTCATGGTTCTTTCTCCCACAAGAATGAGGAGGCTTGCTAAGACAAAATTCAGCTTAATGCCATCTTTAAGCAAACAGGTTAAGCACTGGCATGAGTTTTGGGGTTTCGCTGTGTTTTTTCTTTCTGAAAATTGAAGAGCAGGCTGCCCCTGAGAGTCTAAGATTGTGTGGTCCCCAGGTCCACCTGGCAGCGACCCCACAGACCCCTGACTGGTTTGCTGGAGGAGGAGTGTCCCCATTATGAGACAGCAGGCCCCTTCTCCATGTTAGTCAGATCTGGACATGATCCGGCTCCCTGCAGCCTGGTTTGCACCAGGCGGGCTTTGGAGCTGAGCACAACGAGACTGACTCTTCCCCATGGCTGCCTTCTTTTTCTTTTTTTCTACTTTTTAGGACCGCATCCCAGGCTAGGGGTCAATTCGGAGCTACAGCTGCTGGCCTACACCACAGCCATAGCAACAAAGGCTCCGAGCCATGCCTGTGACCTACACCACAGCTCACTGATCCCAGACCCACTGAGCAAGGGCAGGGATTGAACCCGCATCCCGATGGATACCGCTAGTCAGATTCATTTCCGCTGTTCCACAGTGAGAACGCCCCAACCAGCTACTTTCTAATCAACACATTGGCTCAGCACACAGTGGCCTGGGAGCCCTGAGGGCCAGATGCTGCCTGGCACGATGTGTGCGTGAATATTTCGGTGAGCTCAGCTTGAGTGCCAACGGGATGTCATGGTCATGGCCTGGGGGAGACCGCAGGCAGGCGTCCCTGAGAAGGCAGGTGTTCCTGCTATTGCGCCTCATACACGAAGGGCCTGGTCAGGGGCCCAGGCCGTGTGGAGAAGGGGGCAGAGCTGTTGGATCCCCGCAGACGTCCCTGCCCTGGGAACAGGTGAGCAGAACTGCAGCACAGCCAGCTGTTCCACGCACGCGGATGCAGTGAACTGTTGGATCTGTGTTTTATTGTCTCTCCAGGTCTGGGACTGCAGGTCCCCGTCTGCTGGACAGATGTCATGATGAACAAGCACCCCAGCCAGGCTCGGCTGAGTCGGTGTGTTGGTCCTAATATCCAGAAGACACGCCATGAGTTCCACTTACTCTTAGGTATTTCAAAGCACCGCAAACCCCCACCCACACGGTGCACGGCGAGGCCCAGGCCCACGCCAGGGGCGTCTAGGTGTGAGGTAGAGTTGGATCTAGCACCTGAGCCCCACCCCCGGGAGCGTCTCTTTCCTTCCACCTGCAGGGCTGACCTCAGCACCACGTTCAAACAAAAACCCCACGGAGCTCTCACGGAATTCACGGTAATTAAATTCTGTGCATATCTCTGTGGCAGCTGTTAAATGGAGATCAAACTAAATAAAACATATAACTGTCCCACATTTCCTAATAGCTAACAATCCCAACTGAGTGCTAACTGGTTGGGAAATAAGCTGAGGTTTTTTTTGTTTTGTTTTTTTAACCCTCTTCCCTCCCTCCCTTTCTTTCTCTTCCTTCCTTCCTTCCTTCCTTCCTTCCTTTCTTTCTTTCTTTTTCTTCCTTCCTTTCTCTCTCTCTCTCTTTCCTTCCTTCCTTCCTCTCTCTCTCTCTTTCCTTCCTTCCTTCCTCCTTTCCTTCCTTCCTTTCTTCCCTTTCTCTTTCTCTCTTTCTCTTTCCCACCCCACATTCCCAGCCTCAGCTGCAACCTAAGCCACAGTTGCAGCAACGCCAGATCCTTTAACCCATTGCTCTGGGCCGTGGGTCGAACCTGCATCCTGGTGCTGCAGAGACGCTGCTGATCCCATTGCACCATAGTGGGGCAACTCCATCAATCCTTTTCTTTTTCTTTTTTTTTGGTCTTTTTTTTAAGGTCCATACCCATGGCATAGGGATCCAATCGGAGCTGTAGCCACCAGCCTACACCACAGCCACAGCCGGATCCTTAACCTGCTGAGCGAGGTCAGGGATCGAACCTGCATCCTCACGGATGCCAGTCGGGTTCGCTAACCACTGAGCCACAATGGGAGCTCCCAATCCTTCTTTCTTATTGGACGCAGTCTTCCTCCACACCTGTGGAGGATCCCTTTACTGCCTAGAGGAGAAAAGCATAAAGCCAGGATTTGGCAGCGATTGAGAAGCAAGCGCGGAGAACCACTCACTAGCTTGTCTTCACGAGCGCTGAGGCTTAAGGAAAGTTGTTCACTTTACATGCCTGACCTTCTGAGGTCCTGAGGCCGAGACACATCGGCCCAGGCTGAGCAGCCGAGCTGGTCTCCTGCTGACGGTTTGAGATGGGGTACCAGTGGGAATCGTGTGGATTTCCCAGCCTGACACATGGGCAAAGAAAGCCCCCAGGCTGGGGGAAGGACAAAGGGAGAGTGAAGATGCCAAATGGAATCCATGTGGGCTGAAAGATGCGTGCACACACCAGGACCAAATTCCATATTTGGTGCTGATTGGCCTCCCCAAAAAAACAACCAGAAAGCTGCCCCGTGTAAGCAACCCAAGCCGTCCCTGTTGCACGCAGCTCACGCTGAGCTCATCCCTGTGCTCTTCCACTCATACTTCGCCTCTAACAAATGCCTTTATCTTTTTCATAATCTTGGTCTCTCTGTTGAATTCTTGGTTCAAAGAAGACGAGAGATCTGAGATCCTCTTCCAGCTTTTTACTGGCAGAATCAGTCCCATCCAAGAATAATCATTGTGGGATTTCCCATCATGGCTCAGTGGTTAATGAATCCGACTAAGAACCATGAGGTTGCGGGTTCGATCCCTGGCCTTGCTCAGAGGGTTAAGGATCCGGCGTTGCCGTGAGCTGTGATGTAGGTTGCAGGTGCGGCTCGGATCCCGCGTTGCTGTGGCTGTGGCGAAGGCCGGCGGCTACAGCTCCTGTTAGACCCCTAGCCTGGGAACCTCCATATGCCGCGGGTGCAGCCCTAAAAAAACGAAAGAAAAGAAAGAATAATCACGGTGAAGCTGCAACAGTGAACGTCAGGCCTGATCTTACAATCCTAGATGCCCGCTCCTCCTGCCCAGGCCACCTCCTCCACAGACGGACCCAGTCCCCACACCCACCCCTGTGTGGGAGTGTCTTCTTCCTGCCACCCCCAACCCACACAGTCCCTGTCCTCTTTCTTACCCCTCCCTGCTCCAAAAGGTAAAGGGGGGGGGGTGTAGACAACTCTCAGTGTGTGTAGGATTGCTGTGGTGACAGCGGTGTTTCTCAAAGTGTGTTCCCTTGGCCGGCAGACTTGACCCCCACTCCCCCCCGCAAACTTATTAGAAATGTGCCCGGTGGGACCCCTCCTTTGCATGTGGAGTCAGGGCCTCCTGGGTGGTAGGGCGGTGGAGTCCAGCATCTGTGCTTTTACAAACCCTTCCACCGATTCAAATACTGTTCCATCCAAGAAGCTCTGCCGTAGGGATGAGGTGAGGGATTCCAGCCTCAGACTTCTGGCGCCCGGAAGCGCCAAAATGGGTCTTAACAAGGGCTGTGCGTCCCAGCCAGTGTTTTGTTTTCTTTTCTTTCTACAGAGAAATAAAGCCTGTGTAAGCCCTAGGTCTCCCTTGAGAGGTCTCCTGGAGCCTGAGGGCCCGGCCTCAATCTCCCAGTCTTAACCCAAGGCAGCCACGGGGGTGCCACCCGCCTCACGGCCTCCTTGAGGGTTTTCACGTCACCATCTTGGCAGAGCAAGGCTGCTAACACGGGCCCTGCGGGGAAGCACAAGGAACCAGACCTTCAACAAAGGCCGTGATGTGCCCTTCCTCCTCCCTCGCTCTTTCTTTACTTCCATAGAATACGAATCAAGCAAAATCACGGGCAATAATGTGTCCCCCTACTCACCGCTGTGAGTCACACATTAACTCTCGGCCACAATTACATGTTTCTTCACTACATCCTCACCTGTGCAGGTGAGACCCATGACCCTTCCTCCCCAGAAGGGATCCCTCTCCTGAAGCGCGTAGGGATCGATCAGACCCATGTTTTTATACATTTACCTCCCTAAGAAGCATCCCCGACCAGTTGATGATATTGTACTGGGTGTCTGAAATGTGCGCGAAGGTATGCATTCCTTTGCAATCATTGACTTTTCTCATTTAACAAGTGTTTTCAAGCTGACCTTATGTTCAAAGCTTAACCATTCTCGCTAATTAACATTATTCCATTGTAGGACTAGACAATCATTTATCTAGTTCCTTATAAGTGGACAACTAGGGGGTTTTCAGATTTTTGCTATTCCAAACACACACCCTTGTTAGGTCTTTATGTAATTGTGGGTATGTATTTCTCTGAAATACACCTGGCACTGAACTTGGGGAATCACGGCCACAATGTCGCTCAACCACTTTCCGCTCTACATTCTACCAACACTTGGAATTATCAGACTCAACCTTTTTCCAGTCTGATAGGTGTGAACTATTGCATTTTTTATTTACATTTCAGAATATTGTGATTTTAAGCCTCTTTCACACAGCTATTGTCCATTCACTTTCTTTATCGAGAATGATCCCTTCTTTTGCATATTTTTGCTGATTTTCTTTCTTGCATTTTTTATTTTATTGCACTGTTGCTGTAGCTGTATGTTTATGTGCCCTCCACCCCAAAATTCATATATGGAAACCTAACACCCAGTGCAGTGGTACTTGGAGGTGGAGCCTTTGGGAGGAGATTAATTTTTGAGGGTGGAGCCCTCTTGGATGGAATCAGTGCCCTTATGAAAGAGAGCTCCCTCACCTCTACCACCACGTAGGGCACAGCAAGAAGATGGCCATCTACGGTCCAGAAAGAAGACCTTACCAGACACCAAATCCACTGGCACTTTGATCTTGGACTCCTTGCCCCCACAGCTGTAAGAAATAATTTCTGCTGTTTGGCATAGCAGCCCCAAAGGACTAAGATGATTGCCTTTTTTCTTACTGATTTGCATAATCCCCACATATTATGAAAATGCTGCTCTCCTGTGATTATGGATCTGACTATGCCTTCTCTTGCACTTTCCGTGTAGACAATGCATCTTCTGCAAAAAATGGTTTTGATTTTTGCTCTTCTTTCCCACTCATATCTCTTTCCCCATCCTGTTATCCTGACCAGGTCCTGCAGAACCAGGTAGTCCAGAGACCAGGTAGTCCAGAGCTGCAAGTGGTCAGCCCCACTTCACTCCCGATTTTAAGAGAGTGCAATGTTTGTTTGCTTTTGTTTTTTTCTCTTTTTTATTTGTTTGTTTACTTTGTAGGGCCGCATCTGCACCGTGTGGAAGTTCCTAGCTAGGGGTCAAACTGGAGCTGCAGCTGTTGGTCTACGCCATAGCCACAGCAACACAGGATCCAAGCCACGTCTGCGACCTACACCACAGCTCACAGCAATGCAGGATCTTTAACCCACTGAGCAAGGCCAGGGATCAAACCCGCATCTTCATGGATACTAATCGGGTTTGTTGCCACTGAGCCACAACAGGAACTCCTAAAGGGACTATTTATATCTTTGCCTGTTAAATGGTAGTATTTGCTATAGGTTTTTAGCAGATAATGTTTACCTGCTATGGAAATTCCATTCTATGACTAGTTTTTTAATGAGTAAGCCTAGAATTTCATCAAATGCTTTTTTTTTCTGCACTTTTGAGGATCACATGTTTTCCCTTATTTAATCTTTAACATGATTAATTATATTAACATATTTCCTAATGTAAATCTTCACAGTTTTCCAGTGAAGCACACTTATATGTGATATATTACACATTGAAGAGTGCAGTTTGTAAATATTTTTGGGGGGATTTTTGCATTTGCATTCATAATGAGATTTTGCCTCATCAGGTTTTTTTCTCTCTGTTGCTCTTCTGTGAAGCAGTCTTATAAGATGAAAAGTTGTCTGTTCCTGGCAAATTCAGTAAATCTCAATTATAAAATCATCTGGGATTTGTACTTTTTGTTCAGTGATTTTGACTGCTGATTTATTTTGTGACTATAGATCTATTCAGGTTTTTTATTTACTCCACAGTAAATTTTTTTCCCATTAATGGTTTATCATATGATATTGAATGTAGTTGCCTGTGCTATGCTGTAGGATCTTGTTGTTTACCTATTCTGTTGTGAATTTTGATAGTGCACATTTTTCTAGAAAAATGAACACTTTTGTCTAGGTTTTAAAATTTATTGGCATAAGATTGTCGTCATACTTGGTTATTATTTTTCACTTGCTGCTCATTTGCATCAAATTTCACTTTCTTTCCAGTGCTTTTCCTGTTTACTCTTTTCTTCCTAAATAAACCCTCCAGAGTTTGTAGACTTAATTTAGTTTTCAAAAATTAGCTTCTGCTTTTGTTAATTCTCCCTGCTATTTTTTGTTTTCTAATTCCATAATAGCTTCTTATTTCTTGTTTTTGGCTTACTCTCTCTCTTTCTTTTACTTCCTGAGTTGAACGCTTAACTCATTAGTTTTCAGACTCTTTTTCCTTTTTTAAATAAGTTTATTTAATTCTATTGACTGCTTCTCAAAGCATTATTTTTGCATGTTTTGACTGTGGTGTTCTTGATCAGTTCTGCATATTTCATAACTTTTATCATGGCTATCCATTAAACAGAAAGTATTTAGGATTGTTTTGCAGGCAAAACATTGTTAATAATTATAACCATTTTACATTGTGGTCAGAGGGTATCATTTACAGCACAGGCAGCAAATCTTTTCTGTAAAGGGCTCAACTGTAAATATGCATGGTTGTTGAGGTGGTACAGTTTCTGGTGAAATTACTCAACTGCTATTTTAGGGCAAAAATAGCCAAACACACTATGTAAATGAACAAGCATGGCTGCATTCCAAGAACTATATTTCTAGACACTGAAATTTGTACTTTGTGTAATAAAATAGTATCCTTCTTTTGATAATTTTCAACCATTAAAATAATCGTAGAACCAGTTCTTACCCACTGTACAAAAACAGGGAGTGGATGGGACTTGGCCCATAGGCTCTAGTTTGCTGATCCTATGCTTATTTCTTAGTTATGTTTTCCTATATGCTTACTTTTATACTCACTTAGGATGTTTATTGTCTATTTCTCTTTCATCCCCCTCCTGTTACATAGGGCAGGGATTTTTGCCTCATTTATTCCCTGATGTATGTCAAGCACTTAGGAAAAAATGTGTGCCATATAAGTAAACAAACATGTGTCAAAAATAAACACCTGCGATATAAATGAAGGTATGAATGAGCAAACAACCAAAAGACATTACTGTTGCTTCTGTCCCTAGATCTCCCTCTGAACTCTCCAGTTCATAGACCAGAACATAAATGGTGAGAAACACACTTGACTTGGTCCGGGGGAGGGGGTTTTGGGGGGTGGGGGGCCCAAGGTGTGTCCTGACCTGTGTTTGACAGGTCAGGGCCAGGTGAAAAAGCTTTCTTCGAGAAAATCCTTAAGCCACAAGCTACGAATCACATAAAGGATAGACATGCTTTCTTTTTTAATTTCTACCTAGAAGAATTGGGTGACAACATTTTATCAAAATTCCATTTGCCCTGTGTCTAGGTGGCAATGACAGAAACAGAAAAAGAGAAGGAAAATCAGACACCTGTGCCTACATAAAACACAAAAGGAAACTGTCCTCGTATCTATAAGCAGGCCTATTCAAATAACGAGTCAAGGCAGTCTACAAGAATACAAACACTATTAGGATGAAAAGAAATAGAAGGAAGGGAAATGGGAACAAGAGAGTAAGAGCGGGGTTTCAGGGCCCAAATCAGTTCCGGAGACTCACCCGCAGAATTTGGGCACCAGTCCGCGGGCAGCCGGGGCTTGATTCGGCTTTCGGCAGCTGACACTGGGAGGCAAGTGCAATCAGGGCACTGGAGAGGGATGGCTCCCAGGTGCCCTCTTAAGGAGGCCAGGTTCATGGCTGAACTCAGGCAGCCCCAGGGCCGAGACCGCAAGGCCAGTTGTCCCTGGAAGAGGGCAGAGCACAGCACCAAGAGGCTCTCTCGGTCTTTTCCAGGTCTACAACTTTTGCATCGTTTTTTCTCCACTTTTTATAAAATGCTCTTTGGAGAGATATTCCAAATAACTTCCTGAATGATGCTTGATGAGACTCATGTTGAACATCATCAAATAAATAGCCCTCTGCAGATAACACCAGTATGCATGTAGTTATCAACTGTCCTTTTTCTTTCTTTCTTTTTCTTTCTAACTTTTTAGGTGGCGCCTGGAAGTTCCCAGGCTAGGGGTTGAAAGGGAGCTACAGCTGCCAGTCTACACCACAGCCACAGCAATGCCAGATCTGAGCCGCGTCTGCAACCTACACTGCAGCTCATGGCAGTGCTGGATCCTAAACCCACTGAGCTGGACCAGGTTTGGAACCCACCTCTATGTGGATATTAGTTGGGTTGGTTCCCGCTAAGCTGCAATAGGTACTCCTCAACTGTTCTTTACCAAATATTCCTGTTATGCTAAGAAAAGTACCAACTCTGAAACCAGCTTCTGAGCTCTGAGTTCCAGCTCCGCCACTACCACTAGCTGTGGGGTACTGGGCCAGTCACTGGCCCTGCCTGGGGCGGTTTCCTCATCTCTGATAGGGAATGATACTAGAACTTCTTTCACATGGTTCCTGTGAGCCTTAGTGGCTTCCTATATAAAACTCTATAGGACAATGCCCAGAGCACTGCACCTACTGCATTTTATTTTATTTTACTTTTTTGCGATGTTGGGATGTTTTTCTTGGGGTAGAACAAACATATTTTGATGCAAACTTATTTTCAATCTTGTACATTCTTAATTTTCTTGAAATAGAAGTCCCTCAGGATATAGGATTGTTATTCTTTAATGCCACCCATTGGGAGGGGAATCAGTAGAAAAGATCACTGACTTTGGAGACAGAAGATCTGGGTTTGACTCTAAACTCTGGCGTCAGTCTTCCCTGAGCCCCCAGTTCTCCAAAACTCCAAGGCAGACAGAAACTTACTCCCCCAAAACTGGGGACAACTGAAGTGGAACAGCACGTGTGGGGCACAGCTCAAGGTCCTTAAAGCACATGTACTCATGGAATGGCAGCTGTTAACATCATGATGGTGAGATGACCAGATATATGCTGAAAATCATCACTTTATCCTTTTCCATGTCTTCCCAAGCATCTCTTTCTTCTTGAAAAGGAAGGTATATCATTTATAATTTCGGATGATTTGGTCTAGTTGCAACTCCCCAGAAGCCAGTATAATCTACGCAACCCAGGGAGAGTGGCCCGTTCCCACCCCAGCTCTTCACTGGAACTTGCTGTCTGGCTCCTAAGCATCTGTTCAAGTTCCCAGACATTCCTAAACTTCTAAATCCCCACCCACATCGATAAATGGAAATAGATACTTGTGTCTTGTGAGGAGGAGTGAAAAGGATGATTTCTATATAAACAGCCTGTCTTCAGTCAATTCAATCACCCTTTCACCCTCGGAAGGCCTTTAAATTCTTTACCCAGATGTGTGTATTGGGTCTGCCTTTTACCCGGCTTCAAAGACATTTATTTTACTCTTATTTTGACCCCAGCAGGTGTACTGCAATTCAATTCTGGCACGGACAGCTTGGAGTAGCACAGACCCCACATGTGAAGGTGGTCACCCTCCATAAGACTGTCCCCACTGCAGACACTAGCCTTAGGATCGGGAAATCCCAGGTCACTCACACTTATGACCAACTGGAGACAAATCAGGAATTCCCACAACCCCCATGAGGTTTGATAATTCTCTAGAACAAGGCACAGAACGGAGGAAGGTGCTACATTTACAATTACAGTTTTATGTGAAAGGAGACAACTCAGGACCATTGAAATGAAGAGACTGGGGTAAAGTCTGGGAGGGTCCCAAGCTTGGAGGGTCCCATGCCCTCTCCTCATGGCATCAGGGCACATTATCCTCTTGGCGCATCTGTGTATTTAGCAACCAAGAAGCGCCCCTGACATTCAGTGCCCAGAGTTTTTATGGCAGTTTCACTAGATACAGTTGATTAAATCATTGGCATGTGATTGAACTCCATCTCTATCCAGCTCCCTCTCCCCTCCCTGGAGGTCAGGCTGACCCAAAATCCCAAATCTCTAATCATGTGGTCGGTCTTTCTGGTGACCAGTTCCCATCCTGAAGCTCTCTGGGGACCCACAACATTCATCTATTTAGTATAAACTCTGGAGTGATCCAAGGGGCTTGTGAATAACAAAAAAACACTCTATCACTCAGTAAGTTGCGATGGTTTTAGAAGCTCCATGCCAGGAACCTGAAACAAAGATGGGGCAAACTCGAGACTTTTATAGTTTATGCATAGTTATATGCTGTGACTCTTATTCATTAACAGAGGGATATGAAGATCTTGCTTTACTACTCAAGAATAAATCCAAAGACATTCTCCTCTTTTTTATGACTTCCCTCAAAATCTGCCCAAGGGAAAAATTTAAATTGTTCAGAGACAATGCACTATGGTTTTTAACCTGAAACGTACTGTATTTTTCCTGCTACCTCTTCTACCATGATGAATAATGACTCTGAAGAATGAATAACCATGATAATGATGATGATGAATAATGATCGATCTTGCTTTTGGGGTGTGTACTCTATACTATCTAAAGCCAATCAATATAAGAGAATCGGACTTCAGAAAATTGTTTTCAATGTTTGCCTCTTGGAATTGATTTTCACCAAAAGCAAACATTATACATGCTACACATGTACATCAGCATGAATCACGTGCATAAATATATGAGAATGGCTGGAAAACCAGGTTTGTAAAAGCCTTAGTGTCAGGCTTGAGTGAAAATGCAAACCTGAGTCAAAACCAATTTATGATATGGAACACAGCTGGTTGGCCTAAAGTCTGCAGTGAGGCTTGAAAATTAAAAAAAAAAAAATTAAATTGAGAAAAGTTGGTGGGAAAAGGCACACATTGCCTGGAACCCTGATTCTAACTAGAGAAGTCCTAGAAAACCCATGGCAAGTTCCAGTCTGGAACGGTTTGAAGGATGTGACAGAAGCCCCCTCTCCAGTAAGAATTAATACTAGTAAGGTTAGTAATGTTGAAATGAAACTATCAAGGGACCATTCTGGCCATGCTCAAAAGACTAACTGCATCTGCCAAGACAATGACATTTCCAAACACTTGACTTTTTGCAATATGTTTATATGAGTTTTCAGTTTCCAGCTTATGCATGACTGAGAGGAAAAGAAAGAGCCAGAGAGAAAGCAAAATACTTTTTCATTAACCAGGTGGAGGCTAGGCTGCAGCCCCAGTGTCCTGTACACAACCAGAGTCAGAGTTTAAATGGCCATGGTTGATGTTGAACAAAAAATGAGTTGAACTATTCCTGATTTACACCAAAAAGTGCCATGGATTTTTCATGGCATACTGTCTGCATAATAATTTTATGAATTAGAGCCTGAGAGAGTGACTTTTATTAAGCTGCTCCCAGTAAGACTGCCTATGTAGATTCATTGAGAGTGTTTTTGAAGTACGTGTTGGCTTTTGTGTGTATGTGTGTATTTGTTCCAAGTCTTACAAATTCCATGAATACTAAAAAGCAAACAACAACAACCACTGATAGAATGAAAGCACACCCTACTTTGCTCATTGTTTTATAAGATAAACTCTGAGCTGAAAGGCAAAGCCAAAAGTTGACCTACATGGACTCTGAATGCTGTGCTGATGAATTAATGAACAAGACACTGGGGCTTTGTTGCCAACTGAAAACAGTGATGCAGAGGACCATGCCTCCCCCACCTTAGTTTTCCTAGTTCCACTTTCTCCGTGCACCACATATACGTTCCTATGAGAAAAGAAGGTACTTTGCAAGGATTCTAAATCAGTACTTCTGAGTTGTAACTTTTCTTTCATTTACTTATTTAACAAATATCCGTTGAACCAACTACTTTGTGATAGAACTTCTCAGCATGGGGTTCAGCAGCCTCTGTTCCCTTAGCATTTTATTCTAGGAAAGGAGCAAAGATAAACAGAGGAAAATTAAAAGTGATTACAATTATTCAAATAGTCATAGATGTTATTAGGCAAACATGTGATACAGAATGGCTGGGGTAAGAGGCCAGTAGTGTTCAACGGAATGCCTCCGGAAAGCTAGGCTGAAACAGCATCGTTAGTGCTGAGACTGGACTTCAGGAAGGATTCAGTCCAGCCAAGGAAAGAATGGGTCCTTGATAGAAACTGTGAGAATTTCAGACAAATGCAAAACTGAAGTGGGGACAAAGTTGGCCTTTGAAGGAATAGAGAATGCTCTTACGAAACAGGCATGCAGTGGTCACAGACTCCAAGAAACAGGCTGACCAGACCACAACAGTCCTGAGACACCAAGATAAGATGTTTGGACTGTGTTCTCAGTGTGCTGGGAGGCTCATTTGAGAGTTTGCAGCCAGAAAGCAGCTAGAATTTCAGGAGCACTGGTGAGGAGGGAGCTGCCAGGGAGAACTCTGGAGATCTGCAGAAGGTGCATATTAAAATGATGAAAAGAAACATGCAGTCTCAATAGATACACAGAAAGTATTTGAAAACATCTAATATTCATTCTCTATTAAAAAAAAACTCACAGAAAAGTAGGAATAGAACAGAATTTCTTCAACCTGATAAAAGGGATGCATGAAAAGCCTACAAACCTGCAGTTTACTCATATTTAATGGTGAAGGACAGAATCCCTTTCTCAAATTAAGAAACAAGATAAGTATGTTTACTCCATATCTTAGCCATTTTACTGAAGATTGGAGCCATTGTTATAAGACAAGAAAAGAAATAAAGGGCATACAGAAGAAGTAAAACTGTCTTGATTCACAGTAAACATGATCATCTATGTTGAAAACCCAAAAGAGTAGAAACAAAATCACCTGGAACTAATAAGTGGGTTTAGGAAGGTTACAGGACAGGAGATCAGTATAAAATATTGTATTTCTTTATAAAACTCCACAGCAAAAAATCCCAACAACCCAATTGAAAAATGGGCAAAAGATCTGAATAGACAGTTCTCCAAAGAAGATATGCAGATGGCTAACAAGCACATGAAAAAATGCTCAACATCACTGTTTACTGGAAAAATGCAAATCAAAACTACGATGAGATACCACCTCACACAGTCAGAATGGCCATTATTAATAAGTCCACGAGTACCAAATGCTGGAGAAGGTGTGGAGAAAAGGGAATCCTCCTGCATTGTTGGTGAGAATGTAAATTGATACAACCACTATGGAAAACAATATGGAGATGCCTCGGAACACTTAATGCAGAACTATCATATGACCCAGCAATCCCACTCTTGGGCATATATTCAGACAAAACTTTCCTTGAAAAAGACACATGCACCTCCATGTTCACTGCAGCACTGTTCACAATTGCCAAGACGTGGAAACAAATTGCCAATTGACAGATGAATGGATTAAGAAGATATGGTATATATACACAATGGAATATTACTCAGCCATAAAAAGGACAAAATAATGCCATTTGCAGCAATATGGATGGAACTAGAGACTCTCAGACTAAGTGAAGTAAGTCAGAAAGAAAGAGACAAATACCATATGATATCACTAATATCTCAATCTAATATACAACACAAATAAACCTTGCCACAGAAAAGAAACTCATGGACTTGGAGAACAGGCTTCTGGTTGCCAAGGGGGAGGGGGAGGGAGTAGAGTGGACTGGGAATCTGGAGTTAAGAGATGCAAACTCTTGCCTTTGGAGTGGATAAGCAATGAGATCCTGCTGTAAAGCACTGGGAACTGTATCTAGTCACTTAAGATGGAGCATGATGGAGGATAATGTGAGAAAAAGAATGTGTATATATATGTGTGACTGGGTCACTTTGCTGTGTGGTAGAAAACTGACAGAACACTGTAAACCAACTACAATGAAAAAAAATTTTTTAAATACTGCATTTCTATTTATTACCAATGAATAGTTGGATATTTAAATTTTAACAACTTTATTGAAATATAATTCACAAACTATACAATTTACCTATTTAAAGTATACAATTAAATGGTTTGTAGTATATTCACAGATAACATGAAATTCTCACCACGGATTTTTATCACCTCAAAAAGACATCCTGTATGCTTTAGCGACCATCTCCACTCTTCTCTTCCACCGCAGTCCCTGAGCAACCACCAATATACTTTCTGTCTCTACAGATTTCTCTGTTCCAGACATTTGATATGAGTGGAATCATGTATATGTGGTCTTTTGTGACTAACATCTTTCACATAGCTTGTTTTCAAGGTTCATCCATGGTGTAACATGTATCATACCTTTTCTGGCTGAATAATATTCCACTGTATGAATATACCAGATTACATTTATCCATTTATTGGTTGATATACATTTGGGTTCTTTTCTACCTTTTGACTATTATTAATAATGCTGCTATAAACATTAGTGTACAGGTTTTCATGTGGACATATGTCTTTATTTCCTTTGGATTTATAGCTGGAAGTGGGATTGCTAGGTCATATGATAACTTCATGCTTAACAGAGCTGCCATATGACAAACTGCTGAACTGTTTCACAAAGAAGGTGCATTCTTTTGCATTCCTATCTGCAGGGTGTGGTTTCTGATTTTACTTCCTTGTCAACACTTACTGTTATCTGACTTTTTTATTCTAGTCATTCTAGTGATATGAAGTCATAGCTCACTGTTGTTTTGGTTTGCCTTTCCCTAATGATTAAGGAAGCTGAGCAGTTTTTCATGTTTATCAGTTATTTGCATGTCTTCCTTGAAGAAATGTCTATATAGATCCCTGGTTCACTTTGAAGTTGGGCTTTTGTCCTTTGAGCTGTAATATTTATGTATTCTAACATTCCCTTCAGATATACATTTGCAAACATTTTCTCTCATATTCTAACTTTATTATGAAATAATATTTTCACTTTATTGATGTAGCTGAATTTAGGGCTGCCATTTTACTTTTTTTTTTATCGGCCTCATGTCATTTTTGTTCCTCGATTTCTCTATATGTCTGTTTTTGAATTAAGCAAATATTTCCTAATGGTTACATTTTAATATCCTCAGCGATTTTTTTCACTGAATTTGAGAGGTTTTTTTTTTAGTGATTGCTCTAAAGTTCTCTATATATATCTTAACATATCAGAATCAGCTTCACATTTGTAACACTTACTTACAGTGATATATATATAGAAACATTAGTCCTATATAGCTCTATTCCCTTTTCCCTTTTTGTGGTATCATTTTATTTTTATATCTATTATTATAACCCCCAAAGTTGTTATAAGTATTTACTTTACCATCTGTAATCATTTCTTTACCACAATAAAGTTTTGCTCCCAACACCTCCTTTGTGCTAAGATATGAAACACTGCATGTCTACATGTGATAGGCTTAACACTAAATTATATACATATTACTTTATATAAAATTTTTAAATCAATTAAAAGATGACAGGACAAATATATATATATTTATATTGTCTTTTATAATTACATTATTACTGTTGCCAGTGCTCTTTTCTTGGTTTGAATTACTGTCTTGGGACTCTTGCTTTCAACCTAAAGAAACTCCTTTAGAATTTCTCCTATGATGGGTCTGGTAGCAACAAATTCTACATTTTCTGCTTATCTGGTAAAGTCTTTATCTTGCCTTCAGTTGTGGAAGATAACTTTGCTGGATATATGATCCTTGGATGATCTTTATTTCTTTGAACATTTTGAATAAGTTATCCCACTCTATTCTGGTTTCTAATGTTTCTGCCGGTAAATCAGCTGTTAATCTTATTGATTTTACATTGTAGGGACCAGTCATTTTTCTGTTGTTGCTTTCAAGAATTTCTCTTTGTCTTTCATAATTTTTACTGTGAAGTGCTTATAGCTCTCTTTGCATTTATTCTTTTTGGAGTTCATTGAGTTTCCTGGTTCTGTAGTTACTCAGTAAATTTGGGAAGTTTATAAGGATTTTCTAACTTATTTTATGTTTCTTTCTCATTATGCATTTGTTGGTGCATTTAATGATGTCCCACATTTCTCTTAAGCTTTCTTCACTTTATTATTCGCTCTCTTGCCTGGCATAATTTCAACCGATCTGCCTTTAATCTTTCTTATGCCTGTTCAGATCTGCGGTTGAGTGAAATTTTGATTTTAGTGTATTTTTTAACTACAGAATTTCCATTTTGTTCTTTTTTAGTATTTGTTTAATGATATTCTCTATTTGATGCAAAATTATCATATCTTCTTTACTTATTTCCTCATAGTTTCATTTGGTTTTATAAACATGTTTGTCAGGTCTACTTGGAAGTCTTTTTCTTATAAAGCCAACATATGATTGCTCTCATGGGTAATTTTAATTCCCTGTTTTGTTTTGGTGTGTGGGCACACTTTCCTGTATTTTTATGCCTCATAATTTTTGTTTGAAAGTGGACAGTTTAGATAATTTATGTAGTTATTCCAGGTACTGGATCCCCACACACACTCCTTGGAGCTTATTATTGTTAGTTGTTTATTTGTTTAGTGACTGGAAGTATTATTTATTTAAGTCTATTTCTCAATTCCACATACCACACATGCACAGAATATTAAACCTCTGGTGTTGCCCCTCAGGGAGGCTTGGTTTGGGACATGTCCACAGTCACCCTGAGATGACAGTGACTCTGGTAGAGCCTTCTTTCTCTCTTTCTTGGCCACACCCAGCTTTTAAACTTTCCTAATTATCAGCTGATTCCTCTATTATTTTCAACAATGCCTTGGGGCATAAATTGCTCTACAAACTAATTCAATCAAATTTAATTTCCTTTGAGGGAATAGTTTCTGAGTTCAGTGTTTGATATTTGTTTCTGAGCCCAGGGGAATCCCCAGCTGCTTTATTACACAGTTCTCTCCTACAAGTTACTAGGCCTACAGCTTGTATCTTGACCCTCCTTTCAATTACCTTCACAAAATCTCCACTGTCCTTGAGAATGCCCTTAGACTTGAACTTCTTCACCCTCTATTTGGAATGGAAGTCGATTCCTTTGGGAAGGGATTAGGGGCTGTTTTATGGCCTGCCTCTTCTCTCCAGGCATAATCTCTGAGCCAGAGCACTAAAGTTAGAGGTGGGGATGATGACCGGTTTCTCTCTCAGTGACACCTCCACTCTAGGACCTGAGCACTCAGTGAAAAGAGGGCAGAACCTGAGGTTTCCTCAGTCAACTCTTCTGAGGTAAGGTCACTGCTCATAAACTGAGGCAAGTGTACTATTCTCAAGATGCATTGCCCAGGGAAGAGTCCCCACTCCACAAATGGGAGCTGGGTGGAAAAATGCAGCTCCCACTTCCCAGTGGCAGGTGCCCAGGACTCAGTAATGGGTGAAAGGAAGGGACTACAAGAGGTAAAAGTAAACTTTCAGATGTTATGATTATTATGTGGATTTTGATGATTATTTAATGTATGTATATGTGTGTCAAAACTTAACGATATATGTGGCTTATTATAGGTCAGTTACAATTCAATAAAACTGTCACAATGGGAAAAATAACTTGGCGGAAACATTTCTAATTTAATAAAAATTGAGTATAGGAAAAGCTCAGACATACCAAATGAAGGAAGAAATAAGACACTATAATAGAAATGAATTCAACCATGAACTCAAGTGTTTTCCTTCTGTATCTCTAGAGAGAAATCTTGGATACAGACATGTAGAATAAGGGCAGAATGCCTGGAAGAGAGTCTGGCATTCACTGCATACTCCATAAGTGTTTGTTGCATAAATATCCGTTAAGTACATTGCCCCTGGGAAGTAACTTTCCTACCCATCATACCCCTAGAGTCAGTTTCTCAATAACATTACCACTCTCCTAACACCACTATAATAAATAATCTTTTATCACAAGTAGAATTCATGTTGCATTGGGATCAAGAATCTTCCAGCATTTTTTCCTTTCACTGCCTTAGTCAAAATAGTGAAGAATGCTGACGTATTCATTACAAAGCAGCAAGGTGGTTGCAATTGCATTTAAGTCCTTAACTTATTTTTTTATCTGAAAATCTCAAAATGCATGTGAGAGGTTTCATACATTCTCCATTTATTTCTATTTTTAGCTTTGAGCTGTTGGGACTGATTTTAAAAGAATATATCAGTTAATTGCACTCCATGATTTGGCTCCTACTGTATTCTTCAAATTCTACATACTTGCACCTTCCTTAGGCAGACTGGTCTCCTCATTTCTCCTGCCCATATCACATTATAATAATAGTCATCATTTTGCATAGTTTGAGGAATACCATGCACATCATACACACTTCACATGTCAGCAATAATCCTTATATGCAACCTCAGCATAGCTATTAATTATTCCTCATCTTACAGATCTGAAAATTAATGGTCAGAGAGCTGAAATAACTTGCCCAGCGTCTGTCAACAAGTGATAAGTCTCTGTTGGACTCCCCAGACCTGTACCATCAGCCTATCTCTCTGTGCCATTCAGATTTTTGTCTTTGCCTTTTTGCTCCTGCCTCTTCTCCAGTTTGGGTCATTTTTTTCTTCTCTTCCTCTCAAATCCAGTCCTAACTTCAGCCAAAACCCTCCTCTCACAGTCTTGGCCCCCAGCTCTTCCTGGTACACCTTGCCAGTTCCTTGTTTGGGAAGGGGAAGGAAGGGAAAGAGAGAGAGGAAGAAAGAAAGAGAAGCAGAGACAGGTATCACAAATAAAGCCATTAGAGAAGTCAGGAGATGAGGTGTGGAGAGCTGAAGAGGCAAGCTTGAAAAGAGAAACTCCAATTCTTTTCCTTCTCTCTTTAAAAATTATGCAGCCCAGAGGAGTTCCCGTCGTGGCTCAGTAGTTAACAAACCCGAATAGTATCCATGAGGATGTGGGTTTGATTCCTGGCCTTGCTCAGTGGGTTAAGGATCTGGCGTTGCCATGAGCTATGATGTAGGTTGCAGATGTGGCTTGGATCCCACACTGCTGTGGCTGTGTCGTAGGACAGCAGCTGTAGCTCCAATTGGACCCCTAGCCTGGGAACCTCCATATGCCTCAGGCATGGCCCTAAAAAGACAAAAAACAAAAAAAAATTTTAAATTATACAGCTCAGAGTTCCCATTGTGACTCAACCATAACCAACCCAACCAGCATCCATGAGGATGTGGGTTCAATCCCTGGATCCAGCATTGCCATGAGTTGTGGTGTGGGTCACGGATGTGACCCAGATCTGGTGTTGCAATGGCTGTGGCAAAGGCTAGCAGCTGCAAGACCAGTTCGACACCTAGCCTGGGAACTACCATATGCCATGGGTGTGGCCCTAAAAAGCAAAAAAGCATATATAGCCTGGAGTTCCCATTGTGGCTCAGAAGGTTAAAAGTCCAGCACTGTCTCTGTGAGGGTGTGGGTTTGACCCTGGTCTCAGTGGGTTAAGGGTACAGCAATGCTATAAGCTGCAGTATAGTTTGCAGATGTGGCTCAGATCCAGTGTTGCTGTGGCTGTGGCATAGGCCCCAGCTGCAGCTTCAGTTTAACCCCTGGCCTAGGAACTTCCATATGCCACAGGTGAAGCTATAAAAAGAAAAAAAAGAAAAAATTACACGGCCCAATCCAGCTTTTGAAGGCAGGTAAGGAATACAAGCAAGCTGAAGAATGCATGGGCTCTAGAAGATTCTCCCTTGCACAGAAATTTTATCCGCACTCATCTAGGCCAGAATCCAGGTTTTACAGGCCAGGAGTAAAGGCAAACAGGAAATTAATTTAGCCTCATACAGGCACAGAGTTCCCAATTTCTTTGTCCATTTTGTTAATTAAACTAAAAATAATTCACTACCAGTCCCTCATGCCTCCAAGTCACGGTGTTTATGAGCACCTGATTTGGAACAGCGGTGAAATGCACACTCCACTAAATCAAATCTCCGACAACAGAATCCAACACAGGGCCCCTGAGTCAGCAGGAAGGAGAAAAGTATATATGTCCCATTGTTCCTATTGGGTAGTAACACACTTAAGGAAAAGAACTGTCGGAAAATCATTTTGTTTTTTGGGTCTGCAAGAGGGGCCAGGAGAAATTCATAGGGACGATGATAATATTTTTCATGTTGACTGGGGTGATGGTTATACCGGTATGCACATTTATCATGTCATCTAATGGTACACCTGAGGTATATGCATTTTATTGAAGATAATTTTTTTTTTTTTTTTTGCTTTTCAGAGCCACACTTGCAGCCTACGGAGGTTACTAGGCTAGGAGTCCAATCAGAACTACAGCTTCCAGCCTATACCACAGTCACAGTCATAGCCACAGCCACAATAATGCAGGATCCAAGCCACATCTGTGACACCACAACTCATGGCAATGCTGGTTCCCTGACCCACTGAGCAAGGCCAGGGATTGAACCCGCATCTTCATGGATACTAGTCAGGTTCATTACCACTGAACCATGATGGTAACTCTTATAGCAGATAAATTCTAATGCAATGTGGATTGTAGGTAAGAAGACAGGAAGAAAGAAGGAAGGAAAAGG
The DNA here is from genome assembly GCA_004024745.2 of Catagonus wagneri. Taxonomy (NCBI): domain Eukaryota; kingdom Metazoa; phylum Chordata; class Mammalia; order Artiodactyla; family Tayassuidae; genus Catagonus; species Catagonus wagneri. The sequence continues at coordinate 2,806,427 of PVHT020002421.1, forward strand.
AAAAGGGGAAAGAAAAATCCGAATACTCCTGTAAACTTAACCTCTGCTGAAGCAAAAATCCTGATTTCCATTGGGCAAAGCTTCCACCGGGGAACTGGGTAAGCAACCTGTTGTACTTGCTGCTACGAATGCTACCTGGACACTCTGGCTAGTCCTTGCTTGTGGGCGAGCAGGTGATAAAAGAATTTGCTGCATGTTGGAGAAATTCTGTTACAAGAAGGTGGGGTTGCTGCTACAAAGTAGGGCTGAGAAGAGGAGGTCTGGAATTGGGGGCATTCAGTGAGCCTCTCTGGGTCCTCTCTTGTGTGCGTCGATGGCACTCCAGAAACTGCAGCCAGGCTGAGCGTCAGAGGAAGTGGACAGGGAGGGACATCAGGCTGGGTGGCGAGATGCCATCTTGTCCCTTTTGACAGTCAAAATGTTTACTGTGCAGGAGCTTCTGCGTGTCCTAATGAGATTAGTTTGAAACTCATTTCGTTTTCAGAGGGCAAAGTGATGGAAGGAGGAACCTGCTGGCGACCTGGACTGAGCGTATCACCCACACTCAACCAGAACCCCCGCCCACCTTCTCTGCTTTGGGGCCCCACTACCTTCTCCAGCCTGAAACACGCTAATTGTTATCTGCCTTGTATACAAAGCAGGTTACTCGTAACAAGTAGAGACTGCTATGGGGATTAAGGTTGACTCATTGTTTTAACTGGCCAGCAGGGTTCAAACACGTCACCGAGTACTCGTGACTTGTCAAGTACTAAAAAGGAAGTGATCCTTGCAAGTTCATTTACTCCTACAAAGAATTTAGAATAAAAATAGAGGCAGAGGTAGGAGATCTTTCTCCAGTTCCTTCCTGGTCTCCTTTTCTATTTGGGGTAACCTTGCTCAGGGCTGTGCCATCTCGCCATTCCTGTTAATTGTGGGCCCACACAGTTCTTTTGAGCCAACAGTTATAATTGTGTTTACACTTAATTAGGACACCATCTGAGGGCTGGGTTTATCTAAGGCAGAGCCCAGATCCCCTCAAAGACTTTCCCAATGTCTCTTACACAATAAGATCGGTACAAGTGGCTTCACCATGTGAATTTATTATGCAGTCTCTTGAAGAATATTATCCAGTGCCGTTTTAAAGTTTTATCTTTCAAAATGCCATTTTAAATGGTGATATGGTGTCGAGTAACTTATGGCACTTGCAAACTGTGACACTTGCCAATAAGCATTATAATGGAGCCATATGTTGCCAAACTACATTATGTTTTTCACAAAGATGTCATAGACAGAGGTTATCAAATATAGCTACCATACTTGTTTCTTTCCAAATGGCTATAGAGATCTCTTCTAACGTTCTCTTTCTGTTTTTGTAATTCTGGAATATTCCTGTATATTTCATCCCATCAAACATATTAAAGACAAAATTTACAACAGGCCACCAAACTGAAAAAAAAAAAAAAAGGTGAATAAGAATCTCCAAAGCCAGGCAGGTTCACTGAAAAAAAATTATGCAAGTGGAAACTCTAGGCCACAGAATAACAAAGCATGAGGTTTCTATAAAGGGACTCTTTTTTGTCACTTTATTGTTTCGTGACTGATTTCAGAGAGCATTTGGCAAAATGTTCACCAGCTAGTCCATTGAGTGAAATAAAAGCCAGTGTTTGAGCCATGCAAGTTTTTTTTACCAAGCAATTTGAGTGGGAAATGCAGGGAAATGATTGTACAAAAAAATAGTGAAAGAGAGAAAGTGAGAAAGAAAGGAAAAAAGAAGAAGAAGGAGGAAGGGAGGAAGGAAGGAAAGAAGGGAGGGAGGAGAAAAGGAAAGGAAAAGAAGAAACTGTAAGGCATGTAGACAAAAAGCCATCAAGTTAAACAATAGGCTGTTTTTTTTATAAACTATTTTAATAAAGACAGAAGAAGACATTGAATAGTTAGAAGCATCTTTAAACTCAGAACGCATTGTCAAAACAAGGTACCGCCTGTAAGACAGGATCCAGAAAGAATGTGGCATTTTCAAACTATTTCCTGAAGCATTTTTCTTCTTTCTAAAGAAAACTGAAAAACTAGCGGAGAAAAGTTTTCTTTGCCTCAGGGCTTGTCTCAGTCTTTGTTCATAACAGCCAAGAATAAACCATGTACAGCTTATTTATCCCTACTTTCTTTATCATTCACTTAATACGAGCCAAGGGAACTTCCTAGATAACAGGATTTTACCCTCAGGATTCTGGGCAATCAGATATCTTCCAAATGGAGTGGAGTGGATTCTTCTTAGAAAATAGTGTCTGGAGTTACCGTTGTGGCTCAGCAGAAATGAGTCAGACTAGGAACCATGAGGTTGTGGGTTCGATCCCTGGCCTTGCTCAGTGGGTTAAGGATCTGGTATTGCTGTGAGCTGTGGTGTAGACCAGCAGCTGCAGCTCCGATTTGAACCCTATTCCGGAAACCTCCCTATGCTGTGGGTACAGCCCTGAAAAGAAAAAAAGAAAAAAAAACAATAGTGTCTCTTACCCAGCATTAAGAAGAAAAAAATGGAACAATCTGGTTTTCCTCCCATTTTGTCGTTAGCGTTTTTATTTTCTGATTTAGATTCTTTGCTCGGTTGCCCTTGCATCCCAGTTGCCTTGTGAAACCCACTGGGCTTTCCCACCCAAACAGATCACGTTTGCCTCGCAAGTGAGCTCAGCTTTCCTGGCAACACCCCTCCAGGTCTAGTCAACTTTGCAAATTGAAAGCAATTGTACATTGCATTATGGGAATTAGAATGGTCAGGCTGCAGGCAGACTTTGAAGTGGTCCAGTTAGAACTGGACCCTTCCTAGGTTGAGCCTCTGATGAAAACCCATTCCCGGTGACACCTTGAATGCTGCTTTGGGAGACCCTAAGAAGAGGGCCCACCTGAGAAAGTACAAGTTGTTTTAAGGAGCCTTTTGAGAAAGTACAAGTTGTTTTAAGCTGCTAAATCTGTGACAATTTATTACACAATGTAAATAATTAAAGCCACATCTGCAACCTACTCCACAGCTCACTGAAACATTAGATCAAGGCAGGGATAGAACCCACATCCTCATAGATACTAGTTGGGTTCATTACCACTGAGCCATGATGGGAATATTCAGCATGAGAGGGTCTTTTCAGCCCCTCCCCACATATTGATAAGGAACTTGATACTCTAATGGTCTATGGCATTGGTTCAAGATCACACAGACATGATGCTATCCTGGGGTCCCCACTGAGCTTCTTATCCGAATCTCCATACGTGGAATCTTTCATTTTCCCGTTTCTTAGCAACTCTCTCATTTTGTTAAGTGATATAGTGTTAAAGTTTCAGAATCATTGCTCTTGAATAAATTTTGATTGGAAATAGAATTCTAAATTAAAAATGCTTTTTCTCTTAAAACATTGAAGGTATTGCTTCATTTTAAGAAGCCTAAGGCCAATCTGAATCTCATGCCTTTAAAAAGGACTGCTTTTTCTCCCTTTATTCTCTCTGGGAGTCCCCAGAATTTTTTTTTCTTTGGTGTGTTATGAAATTTCTTGAGAACGTGTCTCAGATGGGTCTTCTTCATTCACTGCACTCAGAGGTCAGTATACCCATTCAGTCTGAAAGCATACCCTGCAGCCTTGGGAATTCTCTTCAATTTTTTTGTTTTTTTTCTTTTTGAGGGCCGCATCTGTGACGTATGGAATTTCCCAGGCTAGGGGTCGAATCAGAGCTACAGCTGCCAGCCTACACCACAGCCACAGTAATGAGGGATCTGAGCTACATCTGCAACCTATACCACAGCTCACTGAAACATTGGATCAAGGCAGGGATAGAACCCACATCCTCATAGATACTAGTTGGGTTCATTGCCACTGAGCCATGATGGGAACTCCCCCCTTTCAATTTTTAAAAAATACAATTTTGTTCTCTTAATTTGTTTTCTTTCCACTCCTGGAAATTCTGTTGATTTTGTTGTCTATGTCTGGTTTTGGTGCTCTTATATTTTCCTTTTTTTCCTCTTAGTCTTAGGAGATAATTTGACTTTTCCAGCCCTCCATTAAAATTTCTCAGAAATTATGTTTTTACTTTATTAAATGTCTTCAACTTTTGCCACATTTTCAGAACATCTTGTACATTATATCTAGATATAATATTTTCTAATTTTTTTTTCTTTTTATGGCCACACCCATGGCATTTGGACGTTCCCGGGCTAGGAGCTGGATACAAGCCACAGCTGTGACCTACATCACAGCTGTAGCAACAGCAGATCCTCCAACCCACAGCACAGGCTGGGGGTTGAACCCATGCCTTTGCAGTGACCTGAGCTGCTGCAGTCAGATTCTTAACCCGCTGCACAAAAGCAACGACCCCCTAAATCTTTTTAAATATATTACTTAAAGGGATTTTTAATGTTTACTTCTAATCCTCCATTTCTTTCCTGGTCAGTTTTTCTGTAATATATTTTGGATTTATCTCTTTTATGTTTATTGGGGTTTTGTTTGGTTTTGGTTTCTCTTTATATACCAATTTGTTTTCAGTTGCTCCTTTCTAGTTAAATCAGCTTGGGGTGAATGATTTGGTTTCCTTTGCTGTCTACATGCTCCTGTTTTCCAGTAGTCTCACCATGTGGGAATTCTTGCTGGGTGCTTTGGGCAGGGTGGGGCATGACAGAGCAAACAGACTGGCATGCTTTACTTTGGGTAAATAGGAAAGTATTAGCGTCTAGACTGAAGGTTCCAAAAGTGCCAAAATGAAAAACACACAAGATAGGCACTCCCAGACTAGAAGACACAGTTTTTTTCCAAAGAGCTTTAGCATAATTTCCTTAAAAGTGAGCTCACTGTTCTTTGCTGGGGATTGGCATTCTATCCGATTTTCTTCTTAACACTGGAAAAGAAATACAGCTTCAAACCATTTGTTGTCTTTGCTAATTTAATGGGACGATAATGTAGCATAATAAAAGTAAACTCATTTACAAGTCATTGAAGAAAATAATTATGTAAAGGCAATATGACGATTAGCATAGGAAAGAAAAGGGAGAAAATTTTGAAATAAAGCAAAATAAGCAGAAAACACAAAATAAGACTGTAGAAACAGACCACATATAGAAGTTATCATAATAACAATAGGTGGGTTGAATTCCTCTAATAAAGGTTAAACCACGTAAAGATTCTCCAGCTTGAGTCTAATACCAAGGTTCAGGTACAAATCCTTTACTTGAACCTATTTACTCTGTCTTAGGATCATCTCTCAGCTTTAAATCCATCCTTCCACATCAGGTACATGATGCTGGGCCGGGACATTGCAAGCCACATTTAAGTTCTGTCAATAGAAAGGGACACCTGAAGACTGGAGGAGGAAAAAGAAAGGCTCTATTTCTTCATCCTGACAGTGTAATTTCTTCTGCTGAAAGGAGTTGATTCCTGATTAAGGTTCTTCCAACACCCCTCAAAACAACCTAAAACCTCCACTGACTCATAGATACTAGCACCAGCTGGCCAGTGACCTCTCCTCAGAGACCCATGTTCCACACCCAGGTGGCTGTGCCCTCTAAGTTTTAATAAGTGTAATCTCTTTCCTTTGCTCTCTCACTTTTGTGGGCTGTGGCTGCGCCCTACAGTTGCTACTCAGAATTTTAATTACCCAATTAACACTTTATTCCTGGCTAATGAGACAGAGATACATTGTCTTTTAAATACCATCATAGGCACTTGATGCAAGAAACCACAGAAAAAAACACTCTAGTAAATTTTAGCTTCCTATATGTGAAAGTGGGAGGAGGGAATAGACAGAATAATTCAGAGCACTGAATCTGCAGGCCGGGAACAAGGATGGATCACAGAAGTTTAACATGATAGAGATTATTAATATGATGTGGCCCAAGCAGGATAGAAAAGAAGTGAGGAAAAGTTGCATCAGCTGATAGACTGGAAAAAACTTCGGGAGTTAAGGAGCAGGAGTGATATATCTGGGTGACCGAAGCCTCTCTGATTAATTAGCACTAGTATTTATTACCACTTCCAATGTGATTCCCTGTGCTACGGAGACAGGAAACCTAAAAACCAGGCTTCCCAGACTCTCACTGCTGGGTTCTAAATGAAAGTTTGACTCTTCAGTTATGTGCACTGAATAAAATGTGGACAGTGAAAACAGGTGGAGATTGTCTTCTTGCACTTTGGCAGTTTCCTGCTGGCAAGCAAGACTGTGGAGACAGGATTCCCGTGGCTAAGTTGTGGTGCCCAGTCTCTAGCTTCCTGAATACTGAGAGGCAGATGCAGCTCTGGCTGGGACCAGACAGCATTTCAGATCCTTGGATGTTGATCGTTGTAGCAAGAGTAAGTAGTAGCAATAGCTCGCTGATTCCAGTTGCCCGATCCCGGAATGGGAGCTATGGCAGTGTGTCTTCAAGTCAGGATTTATAAAGCCAACTTACCACTGTTCCACCTGTATTACTACTACTACTACTGCTAAAGCACTTTACACTAACAGGCGTCCTATGGTCTCACGTCTGTAACTACTAAAATCCAAAACCAAGGTCTACTTCTCCAGACTTTCCAACAATTTTGTAAGATTTTAATTCCCTATATCAAAATCCTTGTGACTTAAAGCTTCTTAATTCAACTGAAGCTTTAAAATACTGAAGAATTAGCCTCGAAGGAAGATGGGCTTTTTCTCAAAGGTAGAAAAACAATGGTTGAGAAGAATCTGTGGGAGTTAGAACATACACTGCTTATTCACCCTTTGTTGTTTAGCATGAGAGAACAAAGGGCCCTCATTCAAGGGGAGAGCAATTCAAAAGCATTAAAGATCTGGGGTGGTTCAGTTTCCAGTAAGAGCAAGTTGTTCTTATCAGACCAATCCTCCTGCAAATAACAACTTGAACACAGTACAAACTTGGTGCTAAATATAAAAGCAACTACCTGAAGGTACTGAAGAGTGATCTGGAGCAGACAGATACTGGAAGAGGGTAGATATGTAGAAGAAGGGAAAAGAACTGGGTGTGTTCCCATTTGTTTTGGCACTTAGCCTGAGTACAAGCCTGAGTACACTGCAAAGTAGATAAAACTATGACCAAAAAAAAAAAAAAAATCCTGCAGTGTGATAGACTTGAAAAATAAGGAGACAGAGTTCAGAGCAACCACAGCATCTGGAAGTGGGGAAATCAAAGAAAGGAGAAAGCCACAGAGGATACCCCCAGTTCTGGTTATCAGCTCTGCCAAAGTCTCTGGTTGACTCCTGAACATCACATCTGTGAGGCAGACTTTAAGCAGCCCAGCAAAGGACGGAACTAAACTGAGCTTTCAAAGTGAAGAATCTGAATTCACTTAGATTAAATGCCTACTAAAATAAGCAAACAAAAATTAATACTCTTTGGCGTAATATTGAATCCAGACCCTTGACAACATATTATTCATAATGTCCATAAATGTTGCATGAAAGCCAAAATTAAGACATAGAGAAACAGAAAAATATGACAACCCTCATTATAAGAAAAAGAAAATCACTGAAGGTAGACTCATGGTGACCCAGATGTCAGAAGTAACTAAGAACAAAAAGCAATTATTATAATTATGCTCAAGAACATGAATGCGTTCACTTAATAAGAATATTTTTCATCAGGGAAATACCAATATCAAAAAAACAAACAAATGGAAATTCTAGAGATGAAACATACAACATAATAGCTATTACAATATAAATAATAGTGTAATAATAGATTGAAGATGACTGAAGAAAGTGAGCTTGAAGATTAATCAATGGAAATTATTCACTCTGAAGATAAGATGAAAAGCCAGAAAAAAATAAGCAAATCTTTCATATGCAAAAGATCTTATGTATATGTAATCGGAATCCCAGAAGGTGAAGAGAAATTGGGCCAAAAAAACTATGTGAAAAACAATGTCCAAAAACTTCCCAAATTTGTTGAAAGACATAAAATTTCAGATTCAAAAAGCTCAGTAAAGTCAGAGCAGGAAAAAAAAAAACCAAAGTAAATCACATCTAGGAATGTCATAGGGTAACTGCTGAAAACCAGATATAAAGGGAAAGTATTAAAGCATTTGAAAGTTTGCTGACTTCTTATCATAAATTATGAAAAATGAAAGATAATAGAACAATACTGTAAGTGCTAAAAAGAAAAAAAGTCAAAAAATTCTATATTAGCAAAAACAAAGGTATTTTCAGATTAAAAAATAAAAACAAAAATAATTCATCACCAGAAAACATTTACTCCAAATTTTTTTTTTTGTCTTTTTGCCTTATCTAGGGCCGCACCCGCGGCATATGGAGGTTCCCAGGCTAGGGGTCTAACAGGAGCTGTAGCCGTCGGCCTACACCACAGCCACAGCAACGCAGGATCCAAGCCGCATCTGCAACCTACACCACAGCTCATGGCAACGCTGGATCCTTAACCCACTGAGCAAGGCCAGGGATCGAACCTGCAACCTCATGGTTCCTAGTCGGATTCGTTAACCACTGAGCCACAACGGGAACTCCCACTACAAAACTTTCTACAGGAAGCTTTTCAAGCTGAACAGAAGGAACATCAGATGGAAACTCAGATCTTCAGGGGGAAGTAAAGAGCACCAGAAATGGCAAATATGTAGGCAAATATAAAAGGCTATTGGTCCACTTTAAAAATACATATGATCACTTAATGTAAAAATTACAATTTTAGTTTGGTGTTAACGTATACAGATGTAATACATGCGATAATGACGTAAAGAACAGGGGTGGGAGTAGACATTTAGATTTATTTACCTTATGTAAAGTTGCACAATATTAAGTAAGGAGACTGTGAAACTTAAGAGTAAATTATTTCTAAACCTGCAGGAGGTGTATCTAAAATGTAAAACGGTACATTAAAATAGAATTTTAAATCATTTTCAATTACCTCAAAATAAAGTACAAAGGGAAGAATACAGAATCAAAAACAGAGAGCAGAAACAGAAAACAAATATTAAAATGATAGGCTTACATCTAACCACAATAATAATTACCCTAAATGTTAACATTCCAATTAAAAGACAGCAATGGTCAGACTGGATAAAAATAGAAGACATAGACACAAAGCATAATGTCAATATGAATAAAAGTAAAAACAGTAATTTAAATATTTGTATCGAGCACTTTATTTTATGCCAGACAGTCTCCTAAAAACATTATAGACAACATCTTCTTTAATCCTCAAAGCAAGGCTTTAAAGTAAGAATCTGTATTATCTCCACCTTGTGGTTAAGGAACTGTGTGAGAGAGAAAAGCAGTTTGTTGTATTAGAAACACTATAAATATCCTAGTGTACATTGGGGTACAACCGGTAAAGGAAACTATGATGCAGTCATTTAAAAGTATAATTATGAAGATTAAAACTCGGTAAAGCTGTTGAAAGGTATTCATTACAACACACTCTCAGAAGCCCCAAATTATACCTTCTCAATTATTTAATTTGTGTAAAATGTTACATACGCAGAAAGTCAAATCTGAAAATTAGGACACAAAGGTAAGAATAGTTGATATGTTTAGGGGTGTTCTAGTACGCTATGACCTGGATGGCAGGGACTATGTCATTTTACTTACTCACTAAATGATTATTGATTACTGTCCACATATCAGGCACTACAATAAATGGTCAGGGTATAGAAAAGAATAAGAGAGCATAAGACAAACAGGATCCCTTTTCTTTTTTTTTTTCTTTTTTGCCTTATTTGGGCCACACCCGCGGCATATGGAGGTTCCCAGGCTAGGAGTCTAACAGGAGCTGTAGCCGCCGGCCTTCGCCACAGCCACAGCAACGCGGGATCCGAGCCGCATCTGCGACCTACACCACAGCTCACGGCAACGCCGGATCCTTAATCCACTGAGCAAGGCCAGGGATTGAACACGCAACCTCATGGTTCTTAGTCGGATTCGTTAACCACTGAGCCACGACGGGAACTCCAGGATCCCTTTTCGTAAGGATCTCACCTTCCAATAAGGAGAATGAGCTATGAAAAAAAGAAGCATATATATACTTTAGATAATTACTATGTATGTATTGGCAAAACATTTTATAGGAAATAAGCGAGGTGATGCAACAGAGAAGCCAGACATGGGCTGGACTGGAAGGAAGGAACCAGCCCAGTGACAGGTAAGGACAGGATGAGTTTAGTATGTTCCAGGGGAGAGAGAAAGCCAGAGTGGCCAAAATATGTTGGGTGTTGAGTGAGGTGTAAGGATGGAGTCGGAGGCTGAGTGGGGCTCAGTCACTCAGTACTTTTGGGTCATAATAAGGAATTTCAACTTGATTCTAAGTGCAGTTGGAGCATCAGTGAATTAATATAAGCAGGGAAGTGGCACGATATAACTTTTACTTCCGAATGATCGCTGTCATGCAGCAGAAAAACTGCTGGGAACAAACTGCTGGGAGACCATGAAGGAGGCTGTGCAGAACCCTCGACCATGGGAGGTGGTGTCTTGTCCTTGGAGGACGTCAATGACTCAGCTAAAAACAGAGAGATGGAAGGTGTGTTGGAGGGAAAAGCAACAAGAACCAGGAAAATTTCTCCTGGAAAGGATGGGGGCAGGGGAGAGGATACAGGGACAGATCTTCAATCTGGGCTTGCAGGAGTTCCCATTATGGCTCAGCAGTAACCGACCCGACTAGTATCCATGAGATGCTGGGTTCGATCCCTGGCCTTGCTCAGTGGGTTAAGGATCCGGCGTTGCTGTGAGCTGTGGTGTAGGTCGCAGACGCGACTTGGATCCCGCATTGCTGTGGCTGTGGCGAAGGCCGGCAGCAGCAGCTCCAACTGGACCCCTAGCCTGGGAACCTCCACATGCCGTGGGTGTGGCCCTAAAAAGACAAAAACAAAACAAAACAAAACAGCGCAACAACAACAACAAAATTGGGGCTTGCAAAACATGAGAAAAAAAAAAAATGTGTGTTTTTGCCCCCTGGGAGTGGTCTAAGTGGGTGAGGAGGAGTAAGAGTTACAGTTTAAATGTGGGTTTCACATGCTTATCAGACACTGAAGTGAAGTTACCAAGTCAGAAGTTAGACAGCGATGTCTACCCGCAGGCAAAGAACCTGAGTAATCAGCCCGAAGGCAGAACATAAACTATGGACCAGGATACGAATCCTAGGAGTGAGTAGATAGAAAAGAGGAGTTTTGGAATGAATTCTTAACCTTCACTTTTACCGATGCTCCAAAATCAAGAGGAAAGATTTGGATTTTTTAAGTCGTTTTACGAGAATCCTTCTGATAGTACTCTACTTATCTGAAGAACTATTGAAAAGACAATTCTCAATATTACACCAGTAATTAAGACCCAAATGCTGCTTTTTGAGTTTAGACTTCATGGGTCTAGACAAAAGGAGAAATAAAATTTTAGAAGATGCTTAGGAAGAGATGACATTCTTTTATTATTCTCTGCAGTACCAGCTACGCTTCAAGAGCTGGGTACGCGTCACGTGAAGTCATCAGAGTCTATAACCACACAAAGGCAAGCAAAGGAAGACTTATTTATTATTTTATTAGGTTTGAGTTGACCTTTTATCGAGTTATTGGTGTATAATTTGGTGGGTTTTGACAAATGCATGCACCCATGAACCACCACCCCATTTATTCATCAGAATAAATGGGGACAATAACAAATTATAACCCAGTGAATGAAAGAGGAAACTCTCAGTCTATAGAGATAAAAGTAAATAGTTGAAAAAATTGGATGTTGAGGGAGAGAATATTTCCATAATTCCAAAGTACCTCCCCCGAGACACTATTAATTACAAAGGGAAAAATAGTTCTTTATAGTGATGAAGTGTGGCAGACACCAACTTAGTCGAGAGATCCAAGTGAACATTATAAGCAATGGGACAAGTCACAAACATGTGTCACCTGCTAATAGATAGTGAGAACAAAGCATGACTTCTGGGGTCACCTTGTGCAATGGAAGAGATAGCTGGAGCCAACCTTGGAAAATCCAACCTGCCCCAGGAAGGAGGTGGTCATGGGAAGACACGCTGCAGAGTTCAAGCTTCCCTAAGGGAAGGAAAATGAACTCACCAAGGCACAACAGACTCGAAATTACAGATTAGGGTCCAGGAGTTCCTGTTGTGGCTTAGCGGGTTAAGGACCCGATATAGTCTCTGTGAGGATGTGAGTTGGATCACTGGCCTCACTCAGATGGTTAAGGATCTGGAGTTGGCTGCAAGCTGCCACCTACACAGGTTGCAGATGTGGCTCAATCTTGGGTTGCCAGGCCTGAGGCGCTGGCCTCAGACCCCTAGCCTGGGAACTTCCGGCTACCGGTGCTGCCATAAAAAGAAAAAAAAAAGCAAATTGGGATCCAGACACAGATCCAGACTTTCAAAACAGGTGGTTCAGAACCAGTTTCACAATTCTTGAACTCTGCTCCTTCAAGGAAGGAAAAGCGATGGAGAAAGAGGATTTTATGGGAAAGATCTGGGAGAACCTTGGAAAGACTGAGTCCTGGCGGAGGATGGACCCTGCCTCTTTCACTTGGGGTAAAATTGTGAGATCTTGGGACACGAATGGAAGTAGACCGGGATTCTGGCCCAGCAAAATCAGGATGACGGGGAGATGGGCTGTGGATCAGCTGCGGGGTTGGAAGAAAAGTGTTTGCCACGTCTGACAAGAAATGCCTTATAGTCCACGAGAGGAGGGCTGGTGAGATCTCAGGGGCTTGATTGCCAAGGACTGGAGGGGAATCTAAAGTTAGACCACTGGCCAGGGCCACTGTCAGTCTTGTGTTAAAGAATTTACTGGAAGGGACTGTGAACCCATAAAATCAGGGCATATGAGCTGAAAGGCAGGCGAACCAGAGCTGGGTGGGCTGAGGCCACCAAAGGACTGCTCATCTCAAGGAGAGAAAGTCAGAGATGCCAGGACGGGGCCTCTGAGGTCCCCGTGATTTCCATAGTGCCCCTCAAGAGAAGGACCTCACAGGTAAATTAACACACTCAAGTAGTTAGTGGCAGCTCCTGCCAGACCAAGGTCCCTCCAGATCACATGAATTTCCTCCCCTCTCCACCGACACCACCAGCCTGCAGGGGGCAGTATGGACACCTGGCAGGGCCCTGGGTTGAGTGAGAAAAGGGGGGGGAAGGGTGCACACCTTGCCCCCACCTCCTCTCAATGCACCAGCTGGACTTGGCGGTAGATCAAGTACATCTAGGTCCAGAGCTTTAGCCTTGGCTCAGAAAAGACGTTCTGATGTCCAAGTTGAGGTAAGAGTGTATAACAGGTCATGGGACCTGCTTAAGCTTTCCAGGAGCAAGGCAAGCTTACCCCACCAAATAAAGCAGAGGCGCGGAGCAAAACAAAAATCAAGCTGTCTTGTGTTCGTCAAATAGGCTGGTCATGGCCTTGGGGACTTCTACGTGTGGCACGGGGCCAGAGGGGTACAGGATGGTAGATCCAAATATCTGACTGGGAAAACACCCTCTTGAGAAAAGGAACCAAGAGACTCTACCCGGGAAAAAGAAACTAGGGAATAAGAGGTGTCGGTTGAGATGGAGGTGTTAACAGGGCTTCTTGGACAAGCGAGCATCAGAGCCCTGCCCAGGAGGAGGCACTGAGACTCTGAGAGCTCTCTGGACCTTTGGAGGAACCTGCAACAGCCCAGAGACCTTCAGTCCCACTGTCCAGGTTCACAGCCCAAAGCAGGACTGGCTAAAGTAAACACTGGCCTCTTGTCCAAACACAGATAGATCCCTGGCTTTCTAACTCAGTAGGGTCTGGGGTGGCCTCGAGAATTAGCATGTAGGAGTTTCCATTGTGGCTCGTTGGGTTAAGGACCCAGTGTTGTCTCCATGAGGATACGGGTTCGATCCCTGGCCTTGCTCAGTGAGTTAAGGATCCAGTGTTGCCACAAGCTGTAGTGAAGGCCATAACAGCAACTCCAATTCGACCCTTAGCCCAGGAACTTCCATATGCTGCAAGAGCAGCATGCTTAAAAAAAAAAAAGAAAAGAATTAGGAGTTCCCCTCGTGGCACAGTGGAAATGAATCTGACTAGGAATCACGAGATTGTTGGTTCGATCCCTGGCATCGAACCCACTCAGTGGGTTAACGATCCAGTGTTGCCATGGGCTGTGGTGTAGGCTGCAGACGCGGCTCGGATCCCGCATTGCCGTGGCTCTGGCGCAGGCCGGCAGCTACAGCTCCAATTGGGTCCCTAGCCTGGGAACCTCCATATGCTGCGGATGTGCCCTAAAAAGACAAAAAAAAAGGAATTGGCATGTAAAGACTTCCCAGATGACTGAAGTTTTAGGGCTGTGCACCCCACTTTGAGAACAGCTGTTTTGAAAGAATGTTGCTTATAGCGTAGCGTAGTGACTAAAGGTGTATATTTTCTGCCCAGGGATCATACCAAAAAAATCTGTCTTTTCAGGGCCATGCCCACAGCATAGGAAGTTCCCAGGCTAGGAGTCAAATCAGAGCTGCAGCCGCCGGCCTCCGTCGCAGCCACAGCCACACCAGATCCTAGCTGCCTTTGCAACTAGGAGCTGTAGCTCCTGGCCTTCGCCACAGCCACAGCAAAACGGGATCCGAGCCACATCTGCAACCTACACCACAGCTCACGGCAACACTGGATCCTTAACCCACTGAGTGAGGCCAGGGATCAAACCCAAGTCCCCATGGATAGTAGTCAGGCTCATTACCACTGAGCCACAACGGGAACTCCCATACTATCTTATTTTAAACATTGTATTGTACAGCTGTACGTAGCATACGGCTTTACATAGATATTGGAGATGAATTAAAATACTGCAGAAGCACACACGCCAATAGTGCGGATGCTATATATGTAATCATGAGGCCATAAGCTCATAGGCAGATACCGCTGTCCCTTGGGGGGCAGTGCCTGGGAGAAAGGAGCACGAGCCTTTTGAAGGGAGGACAGCTCACCGAGCGCCGAGCTAAGGCAGGAGGATTAGCCAAAGTAATGACCGCCTCCTGAAATGAGAATTCTTTCATTTAGTAAATCAGTAATTACAAGCACACCAGGGAAATTAAGCTGAGAAAACTGCATCACCTCGGTGTTACCGCTGGAATCACAGAGGCCTAGAAACAACAAATCAGGAACTCCCCCAGCGGTCATCAATAAGCCACACGCACTGCACTCTCGCACAGGGATGTTAAAATACTGAGCATTCGCTCTTCATCAACCATCACGTACATGCGAGCTGATTGTAAACCGGGACAGTTCTAACAGCTCCGGGAACCGTTGCTTTAAATTTTCTGTAGTGTGTGCTTGCGTGTGTCTGTGCACGTGAGTGTAGGTGTGTGTATCCCAGGATGTGTGTGTTGGCGGGGCAAGGGGGTGGCGAGGCACTGTCTCTCCAGGAAAAAAAAAAAAAAAAATATATATATATATATATATATTTATATTTATATATATATATAGAATGAAAAAAAAATATGTGTGTGTGTGTGTGTGTGTGTGTGTGTGTGTGTATATATATATATATATATATAGAATGAAAAAATGGCAATGGATCACTTCGGAAACCTAAATACCAACTTTCAGCGGGGCCGGCTCAGTCTCTCCAAATCTGCACGGAATTGCCAGTTCAAGGCAGACAGCATTGGTTCTCACCTGGCCTCTCACAAGTTTCAAGGCTCGACCTGAATGCAGGTGTGCAGCTGGGCCCCAGCCAGTTTCATCCTGTTGCATCAGCAGAGGGCATCGTCTCTTCTCTTCCAGGCCAGCCCACCTCTCGTTTTGGGCCTGAGGTTTAACCTGTGGGGAACTGCACCCCCACTCTGCTTTGTAACTACACCCCCTTGACTTTCTTGTCAACAATTTGATGCCATTCTCCTTGAACGGGTCTTCATCCTACCCACCCCTATGTCCTCACAGCCTCCTCAAAAATCTTTCCAGATTAAGAGTTCCCACTGTGGTTCAGCAGGTCAAGGGCCTGCCACATGTGTCCCTGCGGGGGCCTGTTCAATCCCCGGCCTCAGTCAGTGGGTTAAGGATCCGGTGAGCTGTGGTGTAGGTCACAGATGCTGTGGCTGTGGTGTAGGCCAGCAGCTGTAGCTTTGTTTCGACCCCTGGCCTGGGAACTTCCATATGCCGTGGGTATGGCCATTAAAAAAAAAAAAAAATCTTTCCAATTTAACTTCATCTCCCATGGATCTCTTTCTAGGTATCCTCAAGAAAATTTATCAACTGGTGAATATGTTTCCTCCCTTCGCAAGTTTTCTTTCCCTGAACCACGCTCTTCTGCTCTATACATTTCATTAATGACCTGAAGCCAGTGTCCCTGCTAGGCCTGACCCCCATCCCTTGCACCACGCATTTCTACTAGGGGAGAAACACCATACCCTTTGGGGACACAGGACAATCAGACTGCACTGCAGCCGCGCTTACCAAGGGCTGGCCTCCAGGACAACCATAGAGGGCCTCCCAGACTCAAGGAGCCGGTGACAGTAGCTCTTAGGGCTCACAGAATCCAGCCGCTTATTTTTTGAATCCACCAGCTCTCTTTTGTGGGGTCTTGGGAGGAAGGCCAGAATGCTGAAAAAGAGGGTGGACACAGCTGTGCTGGCGTGTTTGAACCAGCTGCCACGTGGAGCAATCTCCTGAAGGCTCCAACAGTGAGGGCAGTTCAAGGATAAGCCAAGGAGAAAGAGCTTATACCAGGACACAAACTAAGGAGAATCAATATTTTGGACTCAGGTCAGCCCAACCAAAGAAGAAAAAGGATGTCTTTGGGTTTCCCACTTTGTCTTTCAACTCTTATTACTTTCCTTTTATGATGTGAAGGATGGATTGTCCCAAAACAAAGGAGGAAAGAGGAAAAAGGAAAAAAACAATGTCGAGCAACTCTATTTCATTGCAGTGGACACTTAATGCCTGTTTTGACTCAATTCTCACAATGTTACCTTCTGGGATGTTAGTAAAACCATTTTTCAAATGAGGAAACCAGAGCTCAAAGAGATTAAGTAACTCATTCAAGATGCTATAACTAATACTGGGTAGAAAGAGGGTTAAAACGCGGGTTAGTCTGGGTCCTGAAGAAATACAGGTTCTAGAATTGTAATTAATTCATCCAAGAAATATAAAGTCCCAACCTGGATCTCCAAACTGGGACTAGCACTCTGGGGCCAGAGAAAACACTTCATGTATTCCCACGTGGAGATAAGACCATGAAACACAAATGAATCAGCAGGAACTACCGGTTAGTGGATAATTATGTGCCGAATTACACGACACGTAGTAAAGGACCTTAAGAGTTCAAGAGAGGGGAACATTAATGAAAACTGCTGCATCCTTGGATTCAAGGCAATCATCTAAAATGTGTTAAGATCTTATCAACACAAGTAAAAGGGAGGAGTTTCTGGTTCCAGGCAAGATGGAGTAAGTACATTCCTCGCAATTCCTCCTGCTAATTAAAACCAAAAACTCTGGATGAAACATATAAAGCAACCTGCAGGAGAATGGAAGTAGAAGGCTAGGAACCTCAGGACTCCAAGGACAACCCGATGATGAGTTCCTGGGGAGTTTTTGGCTCTCTGTATATATTGCCCAGGTACTACACCAAGCTGGGTTGATCCTCCAACCCAGAATCACCAATGGACACAAGCCAAAAATGTTTTAAATTAATTTTTAAAAATTGAATTTGCAGCTCTGATTGAACTCGTAGCCTGGGAACTTCCATATACATCAGCTACAGCCCTAAAAAAAGAAAAAAAATTAACCCCCAGCATCAATTGCCTCTTCTCAACATCAGTTTCCTCTTTTCCAATATCAGTTTCCTCTTTCCATCAGCAATTTCCCTTCCTGATATCAGTGTCCCCTTTTCTAACATCAATTTTTCCTTCTTCCTTCCCAGGAGAGACTGAGTTTTGTGAAGGAGTGCTTTTCTCTCCCACATTTGTCCTCTGCAGAGAGCATAGTCCTGTCCTCAACTCAAGCCATTTGTTCCTAGAGCCAGGCAACCTGCTCCGCTTTTGCATATAGGGTCCCTTCACCCCGTCTCAGTGACTCCTCTCTAAATGTCTCCAGGCAGACTCTGGTTTAGTCGTCTTGACTTCCATGTCCCACCCCAGCAGTGTGGTCCCAAGAACCTCCTCAACAGGCAGCTTCTGACTGACGTCTCTCAGCTGACTCTCCACTCTGAAATTTTGGTCCCTAGATCCCCTTCCCTCTTCCATCTCTGTCTCTTCCCCAAATACTCCATCCTTGAAGGAGTGGTTTTACCCTTTTTCCTGCGATCGTCCTTTGAGGTTTAGCTTATATGGGCTTGATTTGCTACCTATTTTCCTAACGAATACGGTATTTGTGGACAGGGCTGTGCTTCAAAGCAAACATACCTGAGTTCAAGTTCCTGTCTCCTCACGCATTTTATACATTGGGGACAACCTCTAACTTCTTTTCTCAATGGCAAGTCGGGTTCAATAGTGATCCCAGTATTCCTCTGAGGACTAAATGAGTTAATACGCCATGCACACAGCTGGGAATGAGTAGCTCACTAGTCTAGCTCCATCACCCAGAACCTTCAAGGTCGAAAGGTTCCCCATCCCAGAAGGGAATTTAATGCTGAAATTGTCACACCTGTGGATGGGTACAGAGTCTTTGACTGTCCTTATGTCTCAACAGGCACACGCTTAATTGCTCCAACCCACTCAGAAGATTGCCTATCAGTAAGCTGAGCATAGAATGTGATGTTCAAACTGGGACATGCCGGAGTGTGGGAGGGAGTACTCGAGTTAGTTATTACTCGAGTATGACAGGCACAAAGCAGGACTGTGTAGAGGAGCTGGACAGTAGAAGTCAGCCCCAGCTTTTTTTTTTTTTTTCTTTAGTGCTGCACCTGTGGCATACGGAGGTTCCCAGGCTAGGCATCAAATCGGAGCTTCAGCTGCCAGCCTATGCCACAGCCACAGCAATGCTGGATCTGAGCCTCAACTACAACCTGTGGTGTAGCTCACAGCAACCCCAGGTCCTTAACCCACTGAGCGGGGCCAGGGATCGAACCCGCATCTTCATGGATACTAGTCCGGTTCGTCACCGCTGAGCCACAACAGGAACTCCAGCCTCAGCTTTTAGGAACCATCCTAACCAAGTCTGTCAGTCAACTCCAGCCTTCCTCAAGTCTTGGCAAAAGCTGGCTTGTGTTCCAGCTTTGGGAGACTGAGCTGTGGTCTCCCCCTGGGAGATGCTCGTGCCTGCATGGCTGAGACTGTCAGCACCTGTGCAAAGAATGGTAGGTTCCAAACCCACCAAGTCAATAAACAAACAGCACCCACCGGATATGAAAACCAAAGGGAGACCGCAAGGTCAACAGGTTGGATGACTCCCGACTCCACCCTCGGCCGTCCTGGGTCCCCTCCAGGTGGAGAGGTTCCCCTCCCTCCTTACATCACAGCAGGGTGAGTATAATGAGCGTTGGGGAATAATTAGCAGATGACACACTGCCCCCGAGGGATGCTGGGATAACAGCAGCACAACAAAGCTCAAGAGAATTTCGAAACGTCCCGTGGCTTTATAAATCTCACAAGGTAGGCAGGCTGTGCCAGAACCAATCTGTGAGGCTGATGCCTTGCCCTGTGCCAGCTCTCTGATGCCCATGCCAACGGCGTGAGCGCACACAGCAGAGACTTAGCCCTGCTCTCAGGGAGAGCCTGTGCTGCCCGATCCAGAGGAAAACAAATTAGCAAGAGAGAGGAAGGTCCTCAGGTAGTTAGAGAATCCTCCTCCAATCTCCGGTCCTAGCTCTCCCCGGACAACAGCGGCCCCTCCACCATAGTCAGGTTCCATGGGACATTAAATTTCATGGCCCCCAGTCCCCCAGCCCTCAAATAGACTCCCGGAGATGCAGGTGCTTATTCCCCAGAGGGCATCCAGTGGCAGCAGCTCTCAACCATGACTCTATGGCCATCAGTAGGATAAACAGGACATATTAAAAATATGCACATAATTTTTTGGCGTTCCCTTGTGGCTTAGCAGGGTAAGGATCTGGCATTGTCACCGCCGTGGCTTTGGTTACAGCTATGGCATGGGTTCGATCCCTGGTCCAGAACTTCTGCATGCTCTGGACAAAGCCAAAAAAAAAAAAAAACATGTGCATAATTTTTCACACTTACGAATTCACAGAGAGCATTGCCTCAGATGGGGCAGACGTGTTACCTACCTTATGTCCACCATGTGTGTGGTGGTCCAGCTGCAAAAATCCTAGAAGAGGCATTTTTTAGATGTGTTTGTGGGAGAAGGTGAGCGCGACCTCTTACTCCTCCGCCATCTCGATCCTTCCACCCTAGAAGAGGCATTTTTAGAAAAAGCACTGTCTAAGGCACACCAAGTAGGGCAGGCACAGTTCCTCCTGCAGGCGACGTTCTGTCAAGAAAAGCTGAGTTGCCCAGCGACATCTTTCCCAATTAAAGCTTTCTAACACTTCCTCTCTGTTAACCGGCAGCTCCTCCATGCCACCAGGCCACCACTGAGTCATTAACCCTCTACAGATTCATGCCCTAAAAGAAGCAGAGTTTAAGAGGAGAGGGGCAAGGACAAAAAAAGTTGGGATAGCAGTTGAATAGGGACCAAAAGGAAACACCATCAACGTCTGTGACCTGACCACCTTGTTGAGCAGAGGAAACGTGTAGATCACCAGCCACGCCACCTCCATGCTAGTAGAACTTGATAGTTTGAGTTTAGCAGAGGTTCACTAGGTTTACTGTCTTATTCAGAAGAAAGGTTCTTTGTGGACGTTCCAGATAAATAAGAAGTGCCCAGCAGAGCAGTTAAGTCCCTCACGGTGTAACAGATGCCTTTATCATTTCATTCCTGTGTAGTCAATGAATATTCATAGGCATCAGAGAATTGTTTGGCTCCATGAAGACTCTGCACTGTCTCTTTGTCAACAAAGAGAAAGAGGTGTGCGATTCGGCCAAGTTTATATACTCCGTTCATGCATGTGAACCAAGGCCCGGCCTCAACTGCTTAGATTAGAGCAGAACAGCTCTGTGAGCCTGAGACACAGCCAAGGCACACCTGTCTCTTGCAATCCGAGGGCAGAAAAGAAAGCCTCCGCACATAAAGAGGGCACTGCACAGAGTAAAAGACTGATTCTGGACGTCATCCTGTGGGATTGAAGCCCGCATAATGTATGGAGGCGTTCCCTTCGTGGCTCAGTGGTTAACGAATCCCACTAGGAACCATGAGGTTGCGCGTTCGATCCCTGGCCTCGCTCAGTGGGTTAAGGATCCAGCGTTGCCGTGAGCTGTGGTGTAGGTCGCAGACACGGCTCGGATCCCGCGTTGCTGTGGCTGTGGCGAAGGCTGGCGGCTACAGCTCCTGTTAGACCCCTAGCCTGGGAGCTCCACATGCCACGGGTGTGGCCCTAGATAAAAGGCAAAAAGATAAAAAAAAAAAACCTGCATATGTAGATTCTACCCTGGTACTCTGCAGTGAAGATGGCCGAGCAAAACAGAGATGACTGGATGGGGCTGAAAAATCTCCATACATCTGTTCAACACATTTGGATTTTTTTTTTTGTACCATATCCCTCAAAATTAGCTTTTGAATGCTCTAGACCCCAAAGCTGTTTCTCCGTCTGGGCCACAAAATTCAGATCTACTGATTTCATGCCAATGTGTATGTTCTCTGAAAGGCTCAGAAAATCAATCACTCAGTCCCAATTTGAACCACTGTCTTTGATGAGGCCCAGCCTTAGAAGTTACTCCATCTGTTAACCACTTATTTGGAAAACAGGAAAAAAAAAAAAAACCCTCAACTAGAATTGTGTTTGTTAATTGCTGTATCAATCATTATTTTTTAGAATAGTTTTCATATATTCTAACCAGCCCCACGGTAGAATTTTCAGATTTTCTAACATGACAAACACTCTAAATTAGAAAAAGGCTTTAATCGTTTAATTGTACAAGCCACCACCAAAGACCTTATTCCCAAACTTTAGATAAATATAATGATTCTACATAAATTGTGATTGAAGACATTGTCATATAAGCATATAATATGCATATACATGGCATGTGTGATATAGTCTACATTAATGTCTTGCTATATGTCATGTATTATATATTACTGAATTGGGCAAACTTTATCGCAAATATTTTGGGCTTGAGGAATGTACGGCCTGTTTTGTCACTATTTCTCTCTGCTGTTGTAGCAAAAGCAGCTATGAACAATGTGTAAATAAATAAATGTGGCTGCCTTCAAGTAAAACGTTGCAGAAACAGGTGGCCGGCCCATGGGTCATAGTTTTCAGTCCTTGATATATTACATGTCATATATTACACTTTATTATATACTATATGCTATAAAACATGATTGTATTTTATAACCTATAGTTATAGGAATATTTTATATATGTTGACTGAATGACTTGGAAATAGTACTAATTCATTCCATGTGTAGTCAGGATTTCCAGGAGGCGTGCGGTGAAGCTAATGACACAGTGACACAGGGATAAGGTATGCCAGTGGAATGCTCCAACGGTAACATTAAATTTAAAAATGAATTTAAATTTAAAAATGAATGTTGAGGAGTTCCTGTCGTGGCTTCATGGGTAATGAACCTGACTAGCATCCGTGAGGATACAGGTTTGATCCCTGACCTCACTCAGTGGGTTAAGGCTGCGGCGTTGCCGTGAGCTGTGGTGTGGGTCGCAGACACGGCTCAGATCCCGAGTCGCTGTGGCTGTGGCATCAGCCGGCAGCTGCAGCTCCGATTTGACGCCTAGCCTGGGAACTACCATGTGTCACAGGCGTGGCCTTAAAAAGACAACAACAACAAAAAATGCATGTTGAAATGCTCATTAAACCGTATCGCTCTTGTACTAGAAATTAGCAGATATTCTGTTCCAGGTCTGGGTGAGTCACATGCTTCTCCCAGGATCCTTTGGGGCAGGATCTTCTGTCTCTGTTCCAGATCACAAACGCAAGCAGAATTTGTCATACATTGTCTCCTTGATTGGATTCCTCAGCAACGCAAATGGTAAATGCTTGGCTAAACCCCACCTGTAGGATGTTTGCCACCCAGTGGAAGCTTTTCACTTACATCTTTCCCTGTCCTTGTCTTGACGGATTGACTTGGAAGCCTTCCTTGATTTTGAGTTGCATTTTCACATGATGGAGTCCCCAGCGCTTTCCTCCTCTGCTGGGATTTCCCACTGGACTGAGTCTTGGAGGTCTGTGAGTCTTGGTGGGTCTCCAGTGGGGCTCCAGAATCCTCATTTAATACCTGAGTTTCCCCCAGAGCTAGCTACTCTTGATTCTCCTCCTATCTTGATTCTTAAATCCCCAAAGAAAATGTGTGTTATACACGCGTGCATGTGTGTAAGAGAAGTAAGATGTGCCGTAGATTCTCTCATGATTATGTGAACAAGGGGGTAGAGGGAATAAGACAGGATTTCAAAAATTAAAGAGAAGAAGAAAGGATTATAGGGCAGTTTTAAAATGTAAGCTCACCTCAGTGAATGATTGGAAGCTTTGAAAAACATGAGCATTAATGATGACAGGATTAGGGTCTGAGAATATCTTAAACTGCAGGATTAGAGGAGTTCCCATGGCGGCTTAGCAGCCACGAACCCAACTAGTACCCATGAAGACGTGGGTTCGATCCCTGGCCCTGCTCAGTGGGTTAAGGATCCAGCATTGCCATGAGCTCCAAATAGTGAAAGCATTGCGGGTTGAGCAAAACCCAAGGAGTGCATGGAGGTGGAGGTGAGATGACTCCCCCTGCTCACGTGAGCCGGTGCTGCTCGTCATTTGCATTTTTCAGTCTGCTCGGGCCTGGGGTGAGGGGTTCCAAGGACAGCACACGTTCTACTCTGAAGGTTAAGTGCCTACAGAGAAACACAGCTCTCGGCAGGATGAAGTTTATAAGGGAATTACTGAGGGGTGTCTCAAGCAAAGCAACCGAAAGATGAGGGGTCTTACTGGGCTGAGTCCCTTAAGGTGAGCCCCTTATTGGGGCTGGGGACATACGGAACTGGGGTTGTGGCCTGGAAAAAAGAAGTAGAAAGAAGATATGTGGAGCATGTGGGTGGTGTCTTTAAATTTGTGAGGAGCCGGAGTTCCCATCGTGGCTCAGTGGTTAATGAATCCGACTAGGAACCGTGAGGTTGCGGGTTCGATCCCTGGCCTTGCTCAGTGGGTTAAGGGTCTGGCGTTGCTGTGAGCTGTGGTGTAGGTCGCAGACGCGGCTTGGATCCCGCGTTGCTGTGGCTGTGGTGAAGGCTGGTGGCTACAGCTCCTGTTAGACCCACCCCTAGCCTGGGAACCTCCATATGCCGCGGGTGCGGCCCTAGATAAGGCAAAAAGACAAAAAAAAAAAAAAATTGTCAGGAGCCATCCTCTGGAAGCGAGATTCAGTCCTGTTTTATGCATTACCAACTGAAGTTACAGAAGCAGGGAGTTCCCATCTTGGCTCGGCCGTAACGAACCTGACCAGTATCCACAAGGACTTGGGTTCAATCCCCGGCCCCGCTCAGTGGGCCAAAGATCCAGCGTTGCATGAGCTGTCGTGTAGGTTGCAGGCGCAGCTCCAATTTGACCCCTAACCTGGGAACTTCTATATTCCATGGATGTGGCCCTAAAAAGGCATTAAAAAAAAGAAGAAGAGGTTACAGAAGCAATACTTTAAATAACAATTGTACCCTCAAGAAATGCAAAATGGGTGAAGACCATTTCAACACAAGGAGATGTCTGTTACAATGTATCATACTGTGTGAAACCTAGATGTTCTGCTTCCTCTGGAGGTTTGGAGAGACTGGAAAGCCTTTGGAGCCCCTGTCCTAGCTCTTTACTAATAGCTGTAAGAGCCTGAGCAAGTCATTTACATCCACCCGCCATGATGTGTGTCAAGGTCATTCTGAAATATTTAACAAAGTCAGGTATTACTATGTGATTACCGAATTATGTGTGTTGCCCTGGACTAATGTTAAGATCCCTTTCAGTCTCCAGATTCTGTGGTTCGTGCAGCAGTGCAAAGTTAGACTGTAGTCCCACACAGGTAGAATTAATAGACACTCTAAGATGTGGAATCTAAATCTTCTAGTTCTCAGAAGTCTCTGTCATGGCTAATTTTATGTGTTAACTTGACTGGACCACAGCATGCTTGCATATTTTTTCAAACATTCTTGGTGCATCTGGAGGGGTGTTTTTGATTGTTTGTTTGGTTGGTTGGTTGTTTTTTTTGTTTTGCTTTTGGGGGCCATAATTGCAGCCTATGGAAGTTCCCAGGCTAGGGGTCGATTTGGAGCTGCAACTGCCAGCCTACGTCACAGCCACAGCAATGCCAGATCCTTAACCTGCTGTGCCTTTTTTACTCTCAACTGCTGGCCCCTCATGGACACCACACCCACTTCTGGTGTGAAGAGGATTTACCACGTTCAGCAGTTGACTCTTGGATTCAGTCATAAAAAGATTGATGAGGAACATTAAAGAGTGCTTTCGCTACCTCACTGACTCCACTCCAGCATCCCTCAAAGGGTTTTTTTGTTTGATTTCATTTTGTCTTTTTAGGGCCCCACCCATGGCATATGGAAGTTCCCAGGCTAGGAGCTGAATCAGAGCGGTAGCAGCGGGCCTTCGCCACAGCCACAGCAACGCCAGATCAGAGCTGTGTCTGTGACCTACACCACAGCTCGTGGCAACACTGGATCCTTAACCCACTGAGTGAGATCAGGGATCGAAAACAAGTCCTCATGGATGGTAGTCGGGTTCATTACCGCTGAGCCACAACGGGAACTGCCCTCAAAGATTTTTGAAGGTCTAGTCTGGAGTGCCCCACACCTGCCCCAGCTTAGGGCATGCGCCAGCCTCGTGTTCACACTCCTAGTCTTTATACGCACGCCTCTGCACCTGCTCCACCCCAGACCAAAGGCACGAGGATTGTATGTGCTAGAAAACCTTGGCCAACTAGTCCAATCAACTGATGCCTTGATTTCTTCCTCTCTAAGAGCAGAATATCTCTGCCCTGGCCACCTCCTCAGGTTGTTACGGAATCCTATAATGTAAAACTTTTTTGATTTTAGTACTATGTATTAGGGACATGCTAAGTCCTATAAGCCCATGTCCCTGTACTAAAGCACTTCCCAAACATTGACTTGTCGTTCTCAAAAGTCTCTGTCATGGCTAATTTTATGTATTAACATGACTGGACCACAGCATGCTTGCATATTTTGTCAGACATTCCTGGTGCATCTGGAGGGGTGGTTTTTGTTTGTTTGTTTTTGTTTGTTTTTGTTTGGTTTGGTTTGGTTTGGTTTTTTGTTTTGTTTTGTTTTGTTTTGTTTTTTGCTTTTGGGGGCCACAACAGCAGCCTATGGAAGTTCCCAGGCTAGGGGTCGATTTGGAGCTGTAGCTGCCAGCCACAGCCACAGCCACAGCAATGCCAGATCCTTAATCCACTGAGTGAGGCCAGGGATCAAACCCGCATCCTCATGGATATTAGTTGGGTTTGTAACCACCAAGCCACAATGGGAACTCCCTGGAAGGATGTTTCTGGATGAGTGTAACATTTAAATTGGTAAACTGAGTAAAGCAGATTTCCCTTCCCAATGTGGATGGGCCTCATCTAATCAGTTGAAGGGCTAAATAGGACAAAAAGTTTAGCCCGCCCCTAAAGTAAGAGGTAATTCCTCCTGCCTGACTGCCTTTGAAATGGGATGTTGGCTTTTTTTTTTTTTTTTTTTCCTGCTCTAATTGGGACATTGGACCTTCACGGGTCTTGAGCCTGGCAGCTTTAGGTCTAAAATGAAACCAGCAGTTTCTTGGATCTCCAGTTTGCTGGCTCATCCTGCAGCTCTTGGGACTTATCAGCTTCCAAAATCAAGGGAGCCAACTCCTCGTAATAAATCTCTTTCTACATATGTACATACGCACATACTACTGGTTCTGTTTCTCTGGAGAACCCCGACTAAAACAGCCTCCAGTTAAAATAACCGTACTTCATTTGACACAGGAGGAAACTGAGAATCTGTCACAGAACTGCTAAATAGCAGCGCCAGAATTTAAACGTGGCTCTGTTTAACTCCAAAACCTGTGCCCTTCCCCTCCACTTTTTGTACTAATACTCACTACGCCTATTGCTGTCAGCTTTGGGCAAAGCAGAGAAGGATCTTTGAGGAAAAATGAACAGAGAAAGCCCAGTATCACTCAGTAATGAGGTTTCTGTATCTCCAGGGGAACTCGGCAAAGAAACTGGGGGTGGGGAGGTGAGTGTGAACTTAGCTCTTGCACTGCTGCAAAAGATACACACACACACGCACGCACACACACCCCTTCAAACTGAAGCCAGACTGGGTGTCGGAATGGTAAAACATCACCCCTGACAGTTGTAAAATACTGGAAGAATTTAATTACACTGATGTGTATCTGCTGGAAGCCTTCCCAGAGATTCACGCACTCCATCAGCATTCTGCAGCCAAATTAATCAACAGATTGTTATCAAGACACAAATCTGCTTGCAAAGATATTTCTGTGGAGTCTAATTCCACAAAGAAAACACTGCTGCTTGTTAATGTAAGAGGGAGTCATAAAATCCTAGGAGAAAAGTGCATGCTTGGAAGTCCCCAGAACCATTTGTAAAAGCAGAGGAATAATTTGAACCAAGCAGGAATTCTGAAGTTTAGGGCATAGGGTCTCTCCAGTAGAAGCCTAGGTATTAGGTCTGTCCCACTGTGCATCTTGGGGACCAAACATTCCATGTGCTACCATGTTGTATGGTATGCTTGTGAAACCATGGCAGCAAGGTGATGGACTTAACCAGCCCTTGCCCTGAGGTCTTAGGGAAACCTTGGGGACTTCACAATCATACACTGGCGTGTCCCCATCCAAGGAACGGGTGATGAGTTACTACCATTCACTAGAACAGCTGAGAGGACGCACAGCCTCCTGCCAGGTTCCTTTGTCTGACTCACTCTAGTCCTTCATACACCAAGGAGATGGTCTTGCTTAAAGCCCTTTCCTGGCCTTGCGGTCTCTGAAATAGGTCCATTACTTTGGAAATATCAACGAGCATTCGCAGTGAGGCGCTCAAAAGAATCACAAAGTAGGAAGAGAAATGTCTGTCTATGTGGATTCAGGAATTGGGCCTGATTTGTGTTTCCGTCTTTTTCATTCATCTATTTTCATGATGATTTTTCCTTTTCCAATTATTTATACCTGAAGATCTTTAATTTACACCTGACTGATTTAATTATAAACACTGCTTGATATTTTAAGCAATATATATATATATACACATATATGTAATATATAACATATGTATCACTTTAATGCAAATTTAAAGTACATTAAAGAAAATAATGGATCTTTCCCAAATTTCCTACCCCACAGTTCTTGCGAAAAAGTTTTATCAATTTCTTGTATAGGAGTTCCCATCGTGGCTCAGCAGGTTAAGAACCTGACACAGTGTCTGTGAGGATGTGGGTTTGATCCCCGGCCTGGCTCAGTGGGCTAAGGATCCGGCATTGCCGCGAGCTGCAGCATAGGTCACCACGGATGTGACTCATGCCAAGCTGCTGTGGCTATGGCCTCAGTGGTAGCTGCAGCTATGGCCTCAGCGGGAGCTGCAGCTCCAATTCGACCTCTAGCCCGGGAACTTCCACATGCTACAGGTGTGGCCATAAAAAGAAAAGAAAAAAAAAATTCTTGTGTATACTTCCGCAATTATCCTCTGAATATATAAACATATACATACTTGCTAGTCTGTGTGGTAGAAGCTTACATTACACCTCAGTCTCTAAAATTCAAGTTTCACTTACACTGTTACCTTTCTGCGTTTTACAGTATTTTGAGTACATATATAATTCAGCATCACCGTTATAAACTTGCTCACTATTCCAACATATGGATATATCACATTTTATTTAACCAATGAACTACTGAGTCAAAATTACAGTGGCTCGACTTTGGACCATTCCAAACAATCCTGGAAATAGCCGCTTCTTCACACATACTTGGTACCCTCGCCCAAGGAACTCCATGACATCAGTGTCTACCACGTCAACTGCTGGATCCAAGAGTTGCCATATTTAAATTAGTCTGGCCACTGCCAAACTGTAACCCAAATAATAACACTGTCTAGGAACTTTCTATGAATGCCCATTTCCTCAGTCTTCAGAACCCAAGGTTATAATGATCTGTTTTAAATCATGGCCAATATGATAAATATTTTATGACTTTTCACTAATATATTCATTTGTATTTCATTGATTATTACTAAGGCTGAACTTTCCAATATAGTTTGGCATTTTGATATTTTCTTTTTCTTTTTTGTCTTTCTCTCTTTTTAGGGCCACACCACGGCATACAGAGGTTCCCAGGCTAGGGATTCAATCGGAGCTATAGCTGCCAGCCTATACCAGGATACACAGCAACACAGGATCCGAGCCGCGTCTGTGACCTACACCACAGCTCACAGCAACAACGGATCCTTAACCCACTGAGCAAGGCCGGGGATTGAACCTGTATCCTCATGGATACTAGTCAGGTTCGTTAACTGCTGAGCCACTACGGGAACTCCATTTTGATACCTTCTGATCTGTTCATTTCCTTCGTCTATTTTTATATTACAAATCCTCTTTCTCATTAATAGGAACATTTTATGTGTGATTCATTGTTCCAAATACACTCTCCAAATCTGTTATGAATGTGTTCCAAATACACTCTCCAAATTTGTTATAGGTCTTGTTTTATTTCTGATACAGCCTTACTGAATAAAAATGTGTGATTTTTAAGTATCAAGTCTATTATCCTTCTTTAGGCTCTGAACTCCACATCATGCTTAGAAAAACTGTTTCCAATTGAATATCATAAAAATGATGCATGTTTTCTACCACCAATAAACAGGATTTTATTTCTTAAAACTTTCTGCAATTTCTTTATAACTTGGCGTTTAGGTCTCACTTGTTTTGTTTTGGATTACCAATTTTCTTAATCAAATAATCTGTATTTCCATGCTGATTTGAAATGCCTCTATTTCCATGGCCGAAATACCCTATCTACTCTTTTGAATTTTTGGACTATGTTCTGTTCCTTTGATCCTTTTGTCTCACCACACCGTTTTCGTTAGTGTCACTTTGTCATTTTTGGAGCTCTTAAAATATATAATTATAAATCATAAGTAGCAAAGATTGTGGAAAGAGGGCCTGTATGCCCTTCCTGCCTCTCCCAGGGGTTACATCTTCCACAATTATAGCATGATATCCAGAGAAGGAAGCTGACCTTGTACAGTCTATGTGCGTGGAGTTCCATGTCATTTTATCCTGGGTGCAAACCTTTCTAACTGCAACCGTAATGCAGATACAAAGGTGTCCCATCATCACAAAAATCTTCCCTGTGCAACCCTTTAGAGTCACACCCACCCCCCACTCCAATCCCATCATCTCTAACCCTTGATGACCGCTAATCAAAAATGCTATATCAAGAGTTCCCTTCGTGGCTCAGCGGAGATGAATCTAATATCTACAAAGAGGCAGGTTCGATCCCTGGCTGCACTCAGTGGGTCAGGGATCCGGCACTGGCCTGAGCTGTGGTGTAAGTCACAGACACGGACCACACATTGCTGTGGCTGTGGCGTAGACAAGTATCTATAGCTCCAATTAGACCCCTAGCCTGGGAACTTACATATGCCACTCGTGCGGCCCTAAAAAGTGGAGGGGAAAGAAAAGGAATGCTATATAAATGGAATCATACAATATGTGACCTTTTGATAGTAGCTTTTTGCTCAGCATAATGCTCTTGAGACCCATCCAAGCCGCCATGTGCAGCAACAGTCCACTCCATGTGTGATGGATCACAGTTTTTTTAACCGTTCATCCGTTAAGGGACGTGGTGGTTGTTTCCGCTTCTGGCTGTTACCAATAAAGATGCTATGAACAATTATTTACAGGTTTTTCTGTGGACTCAAGTTTTCCTGGATCTGAGATAAATGTCTAATAGTGCAACTGCTGGATTATTTGGTAAGTGCATCTTTAGTTTGTAAAGAAACTACAAAACTATTTCCCAGAGTAGCCGTACCACTCTACAGTCCCACCATCCAGTTTCTCTGCTTCCTTGCCAGAATTTAGAAGTATCACTGTTTTTTCATTTTAACTGGTCTAATGGAGCTACAATAATCTTAATTTGTATTTTCTTTTCTTCTTTTTTCTTTTCTTTTAGGGCCGCACCTGTGGCATATGGAGGTTCCCAGGCTAGGGATCTAACAGGAGCTGTAGCCGCCGGCCTTCGCCACAGCCACAGCAACGTGGGATCCGAGCCGCTTCTGCAGCCTACACCACAGCTCACGGCAACGCCGGGTCCTTAGCCCACTGAGCGAGGCCAGGGATCGAACCTGCATCCTCATGGGTACTAGTCAGATTAGTTTCTGCTGAGCCACTAGGGGAACTCCTTAATTTGCATTTTCTTAATGAAAATCTTTTTCAAGTGATGAATATCTTTTCAAGAATTTATTTGCCTTCCACATATCCTCTTCATGCCTTTTGCCCATTTTCTAATCCAGATTAATTTTTTTTCTTGTCTTTTTGCCTTTTATCTAGAGCCACACCCGCGGCACATGGAGGTTCCCAGGCTAGGGGTCTAACGGGAGCTGTAGCCGCCGGCCTTCGCCACAACCACAGCAACGCGGGATCCGAGGCGCGTCTGCGACCTACACCACAGCTCACGGCAACGCCGGATCCTTAACCCACTGAGCAAGGCCAGGGATCGAACCCACAACCTCATGGTCCTAGTCGGATTCATTAACCACTGAGCCATGAAGGGAACTCCCCCCCACAGTCTTGATTACTATAGCTTCAGAGTCAGTCTTGAAATTGGATAGAGTGATGTGTTTGCACCCACTTTACTCTCCTTTTTCAGACTTTTTTTAAGTTAGTCCATTTCCTTTACCATTCCTTACAGATTTTAGAATAATTTTGTCTGTATCTATTCAAAAAAATCTTTCTAGGGTTTTCTGTTTAACCCATACATCAATCTGGGGAAAATTAACATCCTTCCTATGTTGAGTCTTCCATTTACTTACATATTCAATAAGCCCTTTGGTATTTTTCAACATACAAGTCCCATTCATGTTTTCTTGAATTAACACCCAAGTATTTCATTAGTTTTTTGAGTGACTGTAATTTGTATAATATTTAAAATTGTAGTTTCCACATGTTCATTGCTGGTAGACAGAAATGAAATGGATTGAAATGGATTTTCCTTCCCCCCCCCACATTTTTTTTTTTTTTGGCTGTGCCCACAGCATGCAGAATTCCCAGCCCAGAGATCAAAAAGAAAGAAAGAAAGAAAGAAAGAAACTGATTTCTGTACACTCTTTTTCTACTCTTCAACCTTGCTGAACTCATTTATTAGTTCTAGGTGTCTGGGCACTTCTATTTGTTTGTTTATTTGAATTTTCTTTGGGACTTTCTACAAAGACCATCATGTCATGTGCAAAGAGCCACTTTATAGCTTTCTTTCTGATCTATGATTTTTTTTCTTTTTCTAGCCTTATCACATTTCAGCAGTATGTTGAATAGAAGCAATGAGAATGGGCTTCCTTGCTTTATTCCTGGTCATAAAGGGAAAACATTCAGGCTTTCACTGTTAGGTATGACTTTCAGCTATGGAGGTTTTATACAAGTTCTTTGTCAAGTTGAGGAAATTACCCTCTATTCTTAATTTTCTAGGAGTTTTTTTTTTCATGAATGAGTATAATTATTCAAAGGCTTTTTTCTGAATTGATTGATATGATCACATAATTTTTCTGCTTTAATCTGTAAATACAGTGGATTCCATTGACTGACTTTTGATTATTGAACCAAATTTGCATACCTTGCATATGCAGTGTAATTCTTTTTGCAACTAGGGGTTATCAGTGTGAGGAGGGGGGAGGGGCAAGATAAGAGTAGGGAATTAAGAGGTACAAACTGCTGTGTCTAAATAAATAAGCTACAAGGATATATTATACAACAAAAGAGATATAGCCAATATTTTTATAATAATTGTAAATGGAACACAACTTTCAAAATTGTGAATCAATTTGTTGTACATCTGAACCTTATGCAATATTGTACATTGACTATACCTCAATAAAAGTAAATAAAAAATAAAAGTCTCAATACATAAAAGAAAAAGAATGTCTGCATATTCATAAGAATATTGGTCTACAATTTTCTTTCCTTTTTTTATATTCTATCTCTGGTTTTGCTAGTAGGCTAATACTTGCATCATAGGATAAGACGGAAGTGTTTCTTTCTCTTCTATTTTCTTGAAAATATTTTACAGAATTGCTGATAATTCTTCTTTACACTCTTGGTAAAATATTCAGGGAAATCACCTAGCCTGGAGATTTATTTTCTCCATTGTTTTTCTGTTCACAGTTTTATTGCTTTCTGCTCTTATCTTTATTATTTCCTTCCTTCTGCCTGCTTTGGGTTTATTTTGTTCTTATTTTCTTAGTTTCCTAGGATGGGAGCTTACATTATTCATTTTAAGAATTTTACTCATTTTTCATGTAAACATGTGATGTCCTCAAGTTTCCCTCTCAGCTCTGTTTTAGTTGTGTCCAACAAATGTTGATAAACTGTGATTTCAGTTTCCTTCAGCATAGTTCTTAATTTTTCTGAGACTTTTCCTCTGACCCATGGATTATTTAGAAGTGTATTTTTTATGTTCCAAATATCTGTCCACACACTTAGAGAAAATTACTTCCAAAAGATAATTTCCAGTTATCTCACTGTTGCTTATTTTCACTTTCCTCCTAAAATGGTCAGAGAACATACTCTGTATAATTTCAGTTTTTCTTAATTAATTGAGTATATTTTATGGCTCAGAATGGGACCAAGCTTGGTGTATGTCCTGTGGGCTCGTGAAAAGAATGCACGTATATTCTGCTGTGGTTCTGATGGGTGGTCTATGAATGTTGATTAGATACTGTTTGTTGATGAGGGCTGTTGATTCTTCTATATCTTTGCT
>PVHT020002421.1:2845725-2860839 GCA_004024745.2 Catagonus wagneri
ATGTCTTCTTTGGAGAACTGTCTGCCTAGATCCTCTGCCCATTTTTGGATGGGGTTGTTTGTTTCTTTGGTGTTGAGCTGTAGGAGCTGTTTGTAAATTTTGGAGATTAATCCCTTGTCAGTTGAATCATTTGCAAATATTTTCTCCCATTCTGTGGGTTGTCTTTTTGTTTTGTTTAGGGTTTCCTTAGCTGTGCAGACACTCTGAAGTTTAATTAAGTCCCATTTGTTTATTTCTCTCCTTATTGTCCTTACTCTGACACATGGATCTGAGAAGATGTTGCTATCATTTATGTCAGAGAGTGTTTGGCCTATGTTTTCCTCTAAGAGTTTTATAGTATCAGGTCTTATATCCAGATCTTTAATCCATTTTGAATTTATTTTTGTGCATGGTGTTAGGCAGTGTTCTAGTTTCATTGTTTTACATGTAGCTGTCCAGTTTTCCCAGCAGCACTTATTGAAGAGGCTGTCTTTTGTCCAATGTATATTCTTGCCTCCTTTATCATAGATTAGTTGACTATAGATGCGTGGATTTAATTCTGGGTTTTCTATCCTGTTCCACTGATCTATATTTCTGTCTTTGTGCCAGTACCATATGGTTTTGATGACCGTAGCTTTGTAGTAGAGTCTGAAGTCAGGGAGCCTGATTCCTCCAGCTCCATTTTTCTTTTTCAGGATGTCTTTGGCTATTCTGGGTTTTTTTGTGTTTCCAGACAAACTTTAAACTATTTTGTTCCAGTTCTTTGAAAAATGTCATTGGTAATTTGATAGGGATTGCATTGAATGTGTAGATTGCCTTGGGTAGTATAGCCGTGGTGTTTGGTTTTGAACAGAGCAATCATTGTCTGAAGGTTTTCTGTCTTGCTCGGCTGCTCCTTTCCTGGTCCTTCATCTGGAGAGAGCAGAATTTTTGGAGAAACTTTTCTGTCCTGTGCACGCTGGTGTTTACAGGTTTCTGGCTCCTTCAATAGTCAGTCTGGGGAATATACGGGGTGAAAAAAAAAAACCCCATTCTTCCCCTGGGTCCAAAGGTCTCGAAACAGTGCACTTTCTTCCCTCCGCCAAGGGGTGCATTCTTCTTATTATTTTTTTGATATATAATTTCTAGGACTTCCAATTGTATTTATGGTGAGGAATAAGGAAACATACAATTACTCCATTTCCCTGGACGTTTCTGTCCTTTGTTTTGCTTCTGGCAATGAAAAGCAATCTCCATTTCTTTTTTTTTATTATTTTTCAAAATGACATTGGCTATTTATGTTTTCCACTTTCAGAAAGTGTTTGGGCCAGACTTGCTGAATTCTCTCTCCAAATTCCCACTGGGATTACATTAAATGTAAGATGACTCTATGACCCAATCATTTACAATATTCAGTAACTTAATCTGTAAATAGCCCATTGTCTCCTATCAGAGCTCTTAAAAATCTCAGGTTGACATATCAGTCCTAGATACTTAATTATTATTCTGAGACCAGATGCCTTCCACTTTGTAGAAAACAGGTTAATTATTAAGTTCTGCCTCAGTATCTTTCCTTATCAATGATATCTTTTTTCTTCGACACCACACTACTCAATGATAGAAAATTCCATTTTCCCCAATTTTCCACCATAGTAGTAGGACTATGAATTCGTAAAAGCAGGTCCTATGCTAACTGGGTCATTTGGCCTGGGTTTTCCCATCTCACTGCTTTTAAATGATCAACTTGAAATTGACCATAGCGTGAGCTGTCCCTCTTGGCAACACATCTATAAACTCTGGCCATAAATGACTCTGTTTCTTGAGAAAGCAGACCAAGATTTTTAAAACTAGAGCAAACTGCCGTTTCTAGATTGTAGTACACGTCTGTGTTTGTTTTCTATTGGTTACATAAATATAGAAATCACCCGACAGAGAATTCTACTGCATTTTCTGGGCTCCCAGGGGGAATGGTTTCTTTCCACTTGCCTTTTCTTCAAGAATATGACAGCAGGAAGAGGGAGGTGGTGGAATTAAAACAAGTAGTATGACTGCAAGTTGCAGAAGAAACAGTTTTTGGACAGATGTCAGAATGAAGAATTTCTGGCCTGGAGAGTAATTTTTATGTAGGAAAGCATGATGGAAACCACAATCAAATTGGAAGGAGAAGTATTTAAGGCAAAATGGAATTTTTCAATTCAACAAAAAGCAGTGAAGGCTTTTTAAGTAACAACATGCTTATCGTCACAAACATGCCGTGGCGTTGATGCTTGTTGCTCCCTTTCCTCTCTCGCAATGCATTCCACTTCCGGGACACAGAGGACGATGGGAATGTGGGTACAGGTGGAGCAAAGTCTAGCCGGAGAACGTCTTCATTTGACATTGACCTGAAACGGGGCCAGCCTCTGCAATGCTTAATTCCATTCCCTTGGCTTCAAAGGTAAAACATAAACATGCCCAGAAGGGTTCTTCTTTCTCCTTTTACTGGAAAAGGATAAAAGAATGTGATGGGGAAAGTGGGATGCTGCGGAAGGAAGAGGAAGGCATCCTCTGTGACTCAATTACATAAATTTGGTGACAATAGACTTTCCTGTCGAGCAGTACACTGCGTACTGATGCACTTACTAATGGGTAAATGGATTTAATTAAATTTGACTGGTTGAGCTCCCAGAATTTCAGGAGAAAATATGTCGGCTCCTTCGCTTCAAAATTCTTTTGCGGTAATATCTTAGGAAAAGTATTTTACTTATGGGAGTGCTATGGACTGAGCTGTGCTCACCCTCCTTCCCCAGATTCCTCCGTTGAAGTCCAAACCCCTAGCAGCTCAGAGTGTGACTGTACTTAGGGATAAGGTCTTTTCCAGGGGAACTGAGTTAAAACGAGGTCGCACGGGGGTGATTACCAAGTTCTGATGCAGAACTTAATAATTAATCTGTTATTTATTAAGGACCGATATAACCAGTGTCCTTATAAGAAGGGGGAATTAGGAACCACATAGATGCAGACAGAAAACCAGGTGAAGACGGCCAGCTGCCAGCCAGGGAGAGAGCAGCCCTGCCAACGCCTGGACCTCCTCAGACTTCCAGCCTCCAAGTCAATGAGAAATAAATTTCTGTTGTATCTGAGCTGTGGCACTTTGTTACGACAACCTCAACTCAACACACAGAGTTATCCCATCTTACTGATGATGCTGTCAGCCTTTTTTTCCCATGAATTTAGGTTATATTCAAAGAACAAAATATTAAGAGATAAGAGAGGCCAGAGACGCGGCAATGTTCTCCTGGAGAAAATATATTCAGGAAAACCTCCCGGCTCCACCCGGCATGAATGTGACCAGGTGACATTAAGACTTAAGAAGTCTTGGGGAGTTCCCATCGTGGCTCAGTGGTTAACGAATCTGACTAGGAACCATGAGGTTGCGGGTTCGATCCCTGGCCTTGCCCAGTGGGTTAAGGATCCGGCGTTGCCGTGAGCTGTGGTGTAGGTTGCAGACGTGGCTCAGATCCCGCGTTGCTGTGGCTGTGGCGAAGGCCGGCGGCCACAGCTCCTGTTAGACCCCTAGCCTGGGAACCTCCATATGCCACAAGTGTGGCCCTAAAATGACAAAAGACAAAAAAAAAAAAAAAGACTTAAGAGGTCTTAGTGACTCTTCCCACCGCTGAGTCACGTCCAAGTCCTGGCCCTTCCTGGCTTCGGAGTCCTTCTGCCCCTTCTCCCTACTTGCCTTCTTGGCGGCTGCACGCCAGCCACACTCACCTTTTTTTCCCCTCACTC
The DNA here is from genome assembly GCA_004024745.2 of Catagonus wagneri. Taxonomy (NCBI): domain Eukaryota; kingdom Metazoa; phylum Chordata; class Mammalia; order Artiodactyla; family Tayassuidae; genus Catagonus; species Catagonus wagneri. The sequence continues at coordinate 2,849,455 of PVHT020002421.1, forward strand.
TTGGAGCCTTTGCCCGGGCTGGCCCCAAGTGGCAGCAGGCTGTCCCACTCCACCTGGAGAAGTCCTGCTTCTTTTGAGGAGCCCACTTCTAACTCTGGGCCACTTGCTTTTTTTTTTTTTTTTCCTGTCTGGCAGACCCCCAGAGCTCCCTCTGTCACGAACTTTCCCCCACCCTATGTTTATCGATGCACTCTCTCCCTGAGAGGCTGCGAGCTCTGAAAAAATACAGCCCCTGTTTGGTTGCTGCATTCTCAGCATGGAGCAGTCACCTGGCTCATTATTAAATGTACACCTACAAAATTTTTGTTTGTTTGTTTTCTCAGGGCCACACCCGCGGCCTATGGAAGTTCCCAGGCTAGAAGTCAAATCAGAGCTTCAGCTGCCGGCCTACGCCACAGCCACAGCAACGCCAGATCTGAGCTGCATCTGCGACCTACACCACAGCTCATGACAACGCCAGATCCTTAACCCACTGAGCGAGGCCAGGGATTGAACCCGCATCCTCATGGATACCATTCGGGTTCGTCAATGCTGAACCATGATGGGAACTCTGACACCTACAAACTATTTGGTGAGTAATAAAAAAACACTCTGCAAGTCTCCGTTTGTTTCCAGAGAAGTCGTGGAGTACAGGGTTTCAAATATTCAACTATATTTCCACTGTTCCACTCATGAGTTTTAATAAGTCATTTCCTCTTATGCCCTAATAATCATAGAGGAAAGATCTCTTGAGGCAAAGGAAGAAAAGGAAATGAGGTCTATTTACACTTTGGGCCATATATATATATATATATATATATATATATATATATATATAGTCTTTTTGCCTTATCTAGGGCCGCACCCGCGGCATATGGAGGTTCCCAGGCTAGGGTCTAACAGGAGCTGTAGCCGCCAGCCTTCGCCACAGCCACAGCAACGCGGGATCCTACACCACAGCTCACGACAACGCCGGATCCTTAACCCACTGAGCGAGGCCAGGGATCGAACCCTCAACCTCATGGTTCTTAGTCAGATTCATTAACCACTGAGCCACGAAGGGAACTCCACTTTGGGCTATATTATTAAACCCATGTTGAATTTTAATCCATCATTATCAACTGAGAACTTTCTAAGTATGAACTAAATGCTGATGCCACAGTCCTTCCCTTCAGTATGCTAGATAAGGAGGTGGGTGTGGGGAACCCATCAAGCATTATGGAGACAAACACATCTGGAAAGGTTCTCTGAGGAAGGAGTGCACAGCCACCAGTTCTGGAAAAGAACTGGTCAGAAGTCCATCAGTGATTGAATCTGGGAGCTTACCTTCTGGTTAAGTCACTCAGCTAAAAAAAAGGGGGGGGGGGATTGTTTAGTGCAAACACTACAGGGTCATGTAGACTCTTTTATTTTTCTTCTTTTCAATATTTTTCATTATAGTTGATTTACAATGTTCTGTCAATTTCTGCTGTACAGCAAAGTGACCCAGTAACACATGCATATGCGTTCACGTGGACTCTTTAGTTCCTAAGTGGTAAGTAACCCGTGGCCTCATATGAGAGGGATAAAAATCTGAGGGCAACATTATCAGGCCCAGACCCTTGATGAAGATTTTGTGGTCGGAGGCCTTTCCCTTGACACCTAACAAGCTGATCATAAAGTTCTTCTACCCCAGTCCAAATGACTATTTGTGGTTGCCTTATAACTAAAATCAGCGTGATTCGATTCCTAGTTTTGTCTCATGATTTTATTAGGACCTCTTTTCACTCTGGCAAGCATATGGATTTAATGAAAAAGAGACTTCATCTCCTGGTAAATTTCTAAATGTCCTAGAACTGACTAATTGCAGTCATGTGGAGCCAAAAAAGGGAGTGGCCGGCTTTAGCCTTCCCGGCAGTCCAAACGACTTACTGAATTGGATGAGTTAGGACAGGCGGTCCCTCTCTCTTTAGCTTTGTAGGAAAGGCCTGTCTTTGGCTTTTTTTTTCTCCTACTAAAGAGCCCCTAGCCATGAAGCCCCACAGAAACCAGACTTCAAATCTATTTAGCCTAGACATGGTATAAACTACAGAAACATATTTCCAATCCTATTAGCTTAAGTTGTATGCCAGTTTATCTATAGAGTTAGTGTTTTGTTTTGTTTTTCTGTTTTGTTTGTTTGTCTGTTTTGTTTTTTTATTTTAGGACTTCACCTGCAGCACATGGAAGTTCCCAGGCTAGGGACTGAATTGGAATTGCACCTGCCGGCCACAGCCACAGCCACATCAGATCTGTGACCCACGCCCCAGCTCATGGCGATGCCAGATCCTTAACCCGCTGAGCAGGGCCAGGGATCGAACCTGCAAGCTTATGGATACTTAATGGGCTTTGTTACCACTGAGCCACAACGGGAACTCTTACAGGGTTAGTTCTTTACAATGGCATAGAAATGACTTACAATGGCAGGGACCCCGGTGACACCTTCCCCCACCTGCCTCTCACTCACCACCTGGGCCCCCAAGGGCACAAGCACCCACCTGTGGGATGTCCCACTCCTAATTCCATGCCCACCTTCCTTCCGTGTCAGAGAAGATGGGACCACAGATGTGGACCTCTGTGCCAGGGGGGTCACACAGCTCCTTAGATTGCACTGTTCTGTTGCCGTATGTTCCCCTCCTGTTGACCACACAGAGGGAATAAGCCGTAACAAAAGTTCCCCCAAGGACGTCTCTGACCCCTTCTATCCTTGCGGTGCTTGTGTGGGGGACAGTCTCTGGTGTTGAATCTATTCCAGTTCTTTCCCTTTTTAGAATGTTTTTACTCTCTGGATCCGTTTTCTCTTCTTTGCGAGAGGCGTAATAAAATAGCTCCCCTCCAAAGGACGTTAGGAAGTTAATGAGGCGCGGTCAGTCATTTAAAGTCACAGAGTAAGTACGCCTTGAGTGCGAAACGCCATCCCAGTTACCTTCATCTACCAGGAAAACAGCAGGTTTGTTAAAAAATAGAGAGAGAGAGAGAAAAGGCTTTCAACTTTTCCTATTTCCCTGGTCGGTTGGCATAGAGGTTTCTAAATCGCTATTAGAAATTAAGCATGGGCAAGCACTTCTCTTCACACTAAATAATTCACAGATGAAGAATCGGCCGTAATGAGACCACCCATCTGTATTAACTGTGAGAAAATAAGCTCTCTAAAGAGCCAAGGACGCCAGGAGTAAATACAGACATTTGTAAAGAGCAGAGGCAAACCGGACAGTGGATGCGAACTCAGGCGCCATCTACAGTCCACGCGGGGAAGCGCAGGTGACCGGAGAAGCCGGAAATGCCAGAAGACCTCATGTCTCGCTTCGGCTTCACAAACTGAAGTCCCTGCAGAGGGAAGCCATCGGTGTAAAGAAAATTTCAGTCATTTTACTAACATTTTAGATAGATAAGTGATATATGGATAGATGAGAGACTGATAATAGAAATATGAGATAGATCGATCTATGTGTGTATGTGTGTGTGTGTGTGTGTTTTAAATATGTTTTCAGTAGGGAAGGTCTGCCCACAGCAGTGTCACTCAACATCTGCCCAGCCTTGGGCAGTCACTAAACTCTCAGGACATCAGCATCAGCTTCCCCACTTGTAAAATGAGGGTGACACCACTTGCTTAACAAGGCTATTTTAATGATTCAGGGCAATGATGTAGACGAAATGCTTACAACAGAGAATGAGGTAACAATAAAAAGAATATGCTGATAAATGTTTGTTCATTTGCCTATTTACTCAACAAATACGCACTGAGCGTGCCGTATGCCAGGCCCTCCCTGGCAAGAGCCCGCCCCTCCCTCCTCAAGCTCTTGGCTTGTGTTCTGACTTTGAGAGCACATAGAAGGCAGGCAAAAAAAGTAGAAATGTTATATGTTTTAGAATCACTTTTAAGCTGGGAGAGAGTTAACATAAACATTCTCATACCTCTTATCTGGAGAAACACAAACTCAGTGGAATTGGTTGGAACATTCCAACCAACTCAGGCATTTGCCAGACAAGTGACTTCTAGGAAGAATCTGTAAGTTGGTGTATTAGTTTTCATTTTTTTTTTTTTGACGTTCCTGGATCCTTTAAAACTGTTTTCTCCCGAGTACCTCTCAGTTTAAAATCCTATTACCCATTTCCACTGCCTTCTCCTCACCACCCACATCAAGGGCAAATATTTCTTTCTCACTGCTGTGCTTTCACGCCTGCCTACATCATTTCCCTCCTTCCTCCTACCTGCTTTTTTATGTCTCCTTTTGTTTTATTTTTTAAATTTTTTTATTAAAGTATAATTGATTTACAATGTGTCAATTTCTGCTGTACAGCAAAGTGACTCGGTCATATATATATACACACACATATATACATATATATACACATATATACATATATATATATTCTTTTTCTCATATTATCTTCCATCATGTTCTATCCCAAGAGACTGGGTATAGTTCCCTATGCTATACTGTAGGAGCGTATTCATTTCCTAATGATACCTAACAACTACCAGCTAACTACATGGCAGCTTAAGACAGCCCACATTTATTTTATCACAGTTTTATCTGGGCCAGGAGTCCAGGAGCTCCAAACTGAGCCCTTGCCTAGAGCCATAATCTATAGTCAAGAAGTCAACCCGGGATGAGTTCTCATCAAATGCTTGACTGGGGAAGCTCCCTTGGGCTGCTGGCAGGCTTTGCTTCCTTGCAGTTGTAGGATTCATGGAAGCTCACTCCTCAAAACCCGCAGTGGAGAGAGAGTGACTACAGCAAGTCTGCAAGCCACAGAATCTTCTGCAAGGTATCTTCCTTGCAGAGTGACATTCCACCACCTTGGTCAGCTTTCATCAGCTGAAATGAGCCTGAGGTCCTACCCACCCTCAGACGGAGGGCATCACACAGCGCTGTGCACACCCGGAGCTGGGGTCACGGGGGGAGCGGCACTCAGATCCATCCACCTCAGTGGTCACGATGTCTCCTTCCCATAATGTATAAGGTAACAGAAGGAAAAATGGCAATTATTGCTCCAGAAAATACAAATAGAACTAATCCGAGATGTGCCATAGATTTGATCACAGTGTTTCCCACACAACAATTCTGAAGGCTGCGTGTGCGGCTCAACAATTCAGAAGTTTGGGCACACTGAGGAATATGGACCTGCTGTATAGCACAGAGACTTCTGCCCAATATTCTCTGATAATCTGTGTGGGGAAAGAATCTGAAAGAGAATGGATGTGTGTACATGTGTAACTGAATCGCTTTGTTGTACAGCAGAAATTATCAGGTGTAGCTATGATGTGCAAGGTTAGAAATGACATTGACGCTCTGGGTCCTCACAGTCCTTACAGTTCGCCCTGACTCTTGATGGGAAGAGAAGTCTTTAAAACACCTTACTGAGGGCCGTGCTGGGCATCGCAGGAATAACGGCTTCATCTTCACGCCACTGTCTCTAGCGATTCCGTTCTAGCTCCAGATTTAAAGACCATACCCAGCAAAGCCTAGAAGTCACCAGCCCCCATCTACTCTAGCCAAGGATGCACCAGTAAATAAAATAGAGAAGAAAACCCCTGCCCTGGGACTTTACCTCCTGTGATCTCACCATTGCAGGTAGGGATTGAGGGCACCGGGGATACACTTAGCTCCACTGATTTGGATTTTTTTTTTGCTTTTTAGGGCCACACCTGCGGCATATGGAAGTTCTTAGGCTAGGGGTCCAATCGCAGCTGCAGCTGCCAGCCTGCCCCACAGCCACAGCAATGCCAGATCCAAGCCAAGTCTGCGACCTACACCACAACTCATGGCAACGCCGGATCACCCACCCAGGAACAAGGCCTGGGATCAAACCTGCATCCTCGTGGATACTAGTCAGATTTGTTTCCAGTGCTCCCACAACGGGAACTCCCTGATTTGGATTTATATTTGTGTCCCCCCCTTTTAAACTGGTGCATCAAACAGCTGTCTCCCCCCCCCCCTTTTCTGATTGTGAACTGAATTTATTTTTAGGGAGAAAGAGCTGTGTAAGGATCTCCGAGGATTAGTTGGAATTCACGTTCTAGTGGCCTCTAGTGGCATTTCTCAGAATTGCATCACTTCTTTTAGGGACCTAGACTGAGAGGCTGAGGACAATCCCAGGCTAGAAGTCACTCAGCTAGGCTGCCCTTGGTGGGTGGAGGGGCTCCTAACTCTATTCCAAGGACATAATGTGCCCTGCAGATAATCGTGTGGGGGAATATGGGCTTGTTGTCCCCATAAAAATCAAACAATAGAAGATAAATCAAATGACTTTTCTGTACCTTTGACCTTAAGACCAAGATGTTATTCACACTTAACTCCTTTTACTCATTTTCCTGGACCATTTAGGAAGTACTATAATAAAGAATTGTAATAATCGTGTGGGGGAATATGGGCTTCTTGTCCCCATAAAAATCACCAGTTTCTTTCTCCCACTCGCCCTGATCCTCATACCCTAACCTCGTGAAATGAAATTCACACCGTTCAGAGAGATGCCATTTTTTAATAGTGAGAGTAGATTTCTTCAATTTCTATTATCCTCTCTTGCGTAATCAGACTGCCCCTGTTGCTATACCTGCATGTTTTCTTTCCAGTTAAAGAGGGGGAAAGAGCCGTCTCTGGCTACGAGGAAGGGAACTTTGAAGACAAAGCTTTTCAGACGATTCTCAGTCACAGTATTTTCTAGAAACACATTTGGTGAGTAAAGACCAGAATACTTAAACTACCTACACTTGCCCAGGAATCTCCCCTCACCCCGCTGCGTTTTCTTCAGAGAACTGAGCACTGCAGATATTAAAGAATGTGTTTTGTTGCTGGGTTTATCTACCGGGTTCTCTGCATGATCCCTGCAGGAGGCACCCAGCAGGCTTCCATTAGCATTTGCCGGCAAATTAATCTAACAATCTCACTTTGGATCAGTTTGGAGAGCATCTCATGATGTCTGTGGCCCAATCGGTCATACGGCACATTTGCATTTGGGAACAGAATGTTTCATCCACAATTAAATCCGTAAATGTTATTCTAAATAACTGTGTTGGCTGCCGTAGAGCAAATCAGAGCTTTTCTAACAAGCGCTCTAGTATTCTTGCACATATCAGGTTTTTATGCTAGGTTATTTCAGCACAAAAGGCCCCCAAGGTGTAATCAAGTTAATACAATTGATTAAGAGAACACAACCTGTGCAATGAGTACGCATATTTATAGGACCTACATCACCAGCCCAGCTCTTACCAAATCACTCCCTTAAAGGAAGCCTGGTAAAGCTGTATTTTGTAGGGAAGCATTGTGATGTTTATCTTCTGCTAAGGACATTCGGGCTGAAGAAGCTGTTTTCAGGCCCTAGAAATTGCCCCTTATTGGATAACAATTAAAACTTGAAGACTATTTACCGGAAAGGGGGAAAAAAAGTGGTTTTTCTCCCCAGTGACACAGTGGCCTGGCTGGTGGAACCCGAGTCTCTCCCGCCCCTCCCATGGACTTGGGGTTCAGAGAGAACAGCAGTTGCAGACTCCCCGTGAGCCCTGCAGATCTGAAAAAGAAACAATATTGATATTTACTCCGAAGGAACGTAGCACCAGTTCCTGCTTCTGCTGAGCTGGGGAGGCCCCGTTCCTGCTTCTCTGTGTCGCTGTCTCTGTAGATGTGCGCTTTTGAAACGGGGTGAGAAAGTAGGAAGGCAGTGGGTGGGACAGCACCCCTCCGCTGCAGCTCTCACGGACTAAAGCAGACACAGGAGCCTGGGTGCAGGTGGGAAAGGTGGGCGTGGGCGAGTGGGTGCAACCAGAAGGACCACCGGGGTTCTGGACCCAGTCTTCAGGCAGCAGCCCCCGCCCCACCCCGCCTCCCGGGGCAGGGAGGGGCTGCATCCTGGGAGGAGCAGGGCGCTGGTCTGGAAGAGAAGCCGTAAAGACGGGTTCCTAATCTTTCTGCGCCTGGGGTCCCTTCTCTGAATGTAGGGTTTTAACGCAGGAAAAAAAAGAAAACACTCAAATTACAAAGACAACATCTATACTGAAATGATCAAAATATTTTCAAAACGATTGTACTAAATGTACTTCTCTCTGAAGTTGGTGGCAAGATTTTGCTGCAGGTCCCATCAGGGGCGTCCTCTTGGAATGCTGATGTGGCACCCCCCCCCACCCCCGGACAGTGTGATGTGATTAAAAAGAACTGATTTTTACCGGTGAGCAGCCATGAGTATGCTAAACACATCTTGGGGTTTTTTCCTACATTTATAATAAGAGGAAATACCACATTTCAGTTAGAGGTTAGTAAAAAAATGAACATGTGTTTTTCCCCAGTCAGGTTTCACAGGGCAGTTCAGGGGGTCTTGGGCTCCAGGGTACAGCTCTGCCAACCTGTTCTGAGATTCAGGAAATGTTGAGATTTCCAGATGGAGGCAGAGCCTCCAAAGACAAGCTCCAGCCAACTGTAGTCACGAGCTCTAGGAGATAGTGGGTACCAGTGTGCCCATGATGGGGGAGGCATTTTTGTCCTTTGACATTTGCAAACACTGGGATCAGATTCTAACGATGCTTGCGGGATCCTCATCAGCTGATACAGCTGGACTTTGCCTGAGGCACCACTGCACAGCCAATTCTGCTGCCCCGGGAAGACTTAGCCTGTTATTACAGTATTTCTTGTTTAATAAACTTCCTCCTGGGAAAATAGAGATGGCATTTCCTATCTTATTCACCACCGAATTCAACCAACAGTAAATGCTCAGGAAATATTTGAACAAATAAACAAAGGGCATTTGGTGAGAATTAATGAACAATTCATAGAATTTGTCTGCAGCCTCAATATTTTCATATACGTAATGTTTTCTTTCGATAGCCTTAAAAGCGGATGACAAATTAAAACAGATCAGGAGTTCCCATCACGGCTCAGCAGAAATGAAGAGGATTCATACCCGTGAGGATGCAGGTTCGATCTCTGGCCTCGCTCAATGGGTTAAGGATCCCGAGTTCCTGTGGCTGTGGCGCAGGCCAGAGGCTGCAGCTCTGATTCAACCCCTAGCCTGGGATCCTCCATATGCTTCGCAGGTGAAGCCCTAAAAAGACAAAAACAAAAAAAAAAATCAGATGAGGAATTCCCTGGTGGCTTAGTGGGTTAAGGATCCAGCAGTTTTGCTGCTGTGGCTCAGATCGTAGATATGGCTACGTGGGTTCAGTCCCTGGCCTGGGAACTCCCACAGAAAAACAAAGCAGATGATAAGTGTTGGAGAGCAGGTGGAGAAATTGGAGTCTTCGGTCATTACTGGGAAGGTAAAATGGTACAACCTTTTTGGGAACTAGTTTGGAAATTTCTTAAAAAGAAATCTATGATTTTTCGACATGACCCAGCAACTCTACTCCTAGGAATCTACTCAAGAGAAATAAAATCACATGTCCACATACTAACATATGCAGTGTTCATAGCAGCACTATTCATATAGCCCCAAACTGAAAGAAATTGAAATGTCCATCAATGAATGAATGGATAAACGAACTGTGGAATATCCATACAACAGAATACTATTCAACAATAAAATAATCTTCAGATATTTGCTGCAAGTTAGATGAACCTCAAAAACATGCTGCTAAGTGAAAGAAGCCAGAAGCAAAATGCTACATATTTGAAAATTCCACTTATATGAAATGTCAAAAAAAAAAAAAGAACTCTATTCAGACAGAAAACAGAGCTGATTACCTGGGGCTGAGGGAGTGACGAAAATGTTCTAAAATTAGATTGGGGTGAAGGATGCACACTTTACAAATTTGCTAAAAAATCACTGAATTGTACACTTCGGATGGGTGAATTTTACCTTTGCATTTTTTGTGGGAAAAGCTGTCCAGCCAGTTGAGCCTGGAAGTCAGCTGGCAGGAGAATGCCTCCCGAACACAAAAATCACCTCCCAGACAATTTGCATGTTAGTCTCTTCAGTATTTCCTTGGGGTTCCTGTTGCCTAATTTGGATTATTATTATTGTTATTATTTCATCTTCTGCCATTTTAGGGCATGTGGAGGTTCCCAGGCTTGGGGTCTAATAGGAGCTATAGCTGCCAGCCTACGCCACAGCCACAGCAATGCGGGATTCGAGCCGTGTTTGTGACCTACGCCACAGCTCAAGGCAACACTGAGCAAGGCCAGGGATCAAACCTGTAACCTCATGGTTCCTAGTCGGATTCATTTCCGCTGAGCCACGACAGGAACTCCTGGATTATTTTTTTCTTAACAAAAATCTATGTTTCCACACTCTTATTCATTTAGACTTGGCTTTTCCCCATAGAGATAGCTTTGGTACGGTTTTCCAGTAATGACTCCAGGGTAAGGAGATGATCAAAACGTAAAACACAGAGAGTTTTCTGGTGGTTCAGTGGGTTACAGATCTGGCATTTTCACTGCTGTGTCTCTGGTTACTGCTGTCGTGTAGGTTCGATCCTTGGCCTAGGAATTTCTGTATGCCATGGGTATGGCACACATATATATATATTGCAGCCAAAAAAAGTGACAGTAAAATGATTGTTGAAGTCTGTTCAACAGGGAACTGACCTGAATGGGGGCAGCTGGAGCACATGGAGGGACCAGGTTGCTGCTTCTCTCTCCCTCTCTCGAATTCTCCTTCACCTGTGTGGACACGGTCTCCCTCCCTACTTTCTCTCCAGACCTGAGAATCACCATCAATATGATCTGAACTTAGCTCCCTAGTGGGTGCAGTCATGACCTGGGGTGGGGGCAAGTTATCATCCTGGGGGTGGGGGAAGTTTCCATTGCCGTTGTGGGTGTTTTTGCCATCTGAGACAGGCTTGTGTGTGTGTGGCAGCTGCCATTCTCGGGTGGTGGGGAGGCTGTAGGTCCCTTCTGGAATTCTGAAGAAGTGATCATTTGGTCCCATGCCTCCCCTGGGTCTCTGCGTTGCCCCCAAGGCCTTCCAACACACAAGAGAAGGTTTTGAGTCTACGCCTCTGTCTAGACATTTTTTCACTAAACATTCATTTAGTGACAGTCTGTCTAGACACTTTTCACTTAAACTTCAGCACTTCAGACTGGGAAAGGGAAGAAACAGGACAGATCACAGAAAAAAAAAATACTAATGAGTTTAGAATGCTAACTTGACCTGTTTTGTTTTTGTTTTTTTAAACACACACACACACACATATTAGAGCTGAGCCAATTGTGTCAGCCATATCCCCATCCGTCTGCCCCATCCAGACAGCACCCCCAGAGTCCCCAGGAAGGTCCTGTGACATCTGCCCCCTTACAACTCCTCCATCACTCACTAGCAGGGCCACCACTAAGAATTCGTCCAGTGGACAAGCCCCCATCCACTGACAAAGATCCCCCCAAATCCACAGTTATAGGAAAAAAGCAAAGCAGAAAACAATTTGTAGAGAAGGCTATCTTTTAGGTTAAAAAAAAAAAT
>PVHT020002421.1:2866405-2877189 GCA_004024745.2 Catagonus wagneri
TTCAAGGGTCCCAAGCAGGCTGCAATCCACACCTCCATCCAGAAACACCCCTGCAGAGTGTGCTTACAGGAGGGTATGTGTGTGCACATCTTTTTACACAGCACGGACAAGCTGAGCTCCAGCTGTTCTACAGTCACCGTCCCAGCTACGTCCCCCACTCAGGCCTTTCCTGCTGTTCCCTACTCTGGGCACACTGACAGCCCCGTCGACACTGCTATCACTGCGAGACACAATGTCTATTTCCCTTGGACCCTGAGGTGCACTGCCCAGGATCTGTGTCCTTGTAAGAGTCCAGTCCAGCTGCTCTCCAGATGTCCCTCAAAGGGCCCGTCATGCCGCTTCTTCTTGATTAGATTTTCCATTAGATGCATTTGACAGAAGCGCCACAAAATGGATCTGAACACTGCACCCCTTGGCCTTGACAACTTCCCGCCCCTTCCGTGTGTCCAGCCCCCACACCGTCCCCGGAGGCTCTCTGAACCCAGGAGCATCTGTGTCCTTGCCTGTCAGACCCCCACCCCCAGCAAAACACTTGGCTACAGAGCTTGATAAGTTCACCCTTCCCCTGTTCAAAGCCCGGAGAGAAATTATTTTCTCCCAAAGCTTGCAAGTAATATAAATGTCCCTTCACTGAAACTGGGGAGGGGGGCTGGGACAGGCTTTCTCCTGGGCTCCATTTCAGTGTGTTCTTGCCATTCTGAGAACTCAGGGCGAGGGTGGCTTGTGCCCTCCCCTTACCTCCACTGCAGGACTGTTGCTCTGTCCTTCCCTGAAAAACAAAACAAGGCCAACCCAACCCTGAACCGACCAGGAAACAGGCCCTCAGCCCTTAAAAATGCCATATTGACTCTCAAGTGGTGGGGCCATCTAAGCCCTTCTTTTGCGTGACCTCCTGAGCGGACAGCTGAAACACCACAGCGTGGGGACAGCTCAGTCGGGCCCGTGCTGCTAGGGCTGGTCTCGGTCGAGGGAGAAGGGTGAATTCCAAACACACCGACCATCCACTCCCTAAGGAAACGAATGTCTTGGTATGTTTTAGAGAAGAAACAGCAAAATGAAGGGCAGTGTAGAAGAATTCTGTGTTGTGAATCAAGCAAATTAAGAAAACTAGTATCGCCGGTGCCCAAGCTCCAGGTAAAGGTTAAGCCTGGAGGAGGGTGGTGCCTCCTGAAACACGTGGGCACAGAGACCTGCTTGTGCTGGTTGATGAGAGGCATTTCCACATCCTGGCTGGGCGAGGCCATCAGCTGCCGCCGCTGTGGCGTGGAGGCAGAAGCCTTCTGCTTATTCCGACACATGCAGACCAGGAAGAAAAGGCACGCGATGACCAAGGGGATGGCGATGCTCGGAACCAAGATGTACAGAATCCCCATCCTGCTGCTGTCTTGGGGACCTGTGGACAGCAAGGCTTTCATGATTTTTTAGAAAACATCCCCCCTTTCTACTCAAAAGTTCTCCACCAGCCCACTCCCGCCTCCCACTAAAATAGTTAAGTTGCTAAGTTGCACACAGCGACCACATTAGAAGCCAAGCTTCAAAAAAAGGCAATGTACCTCCCCGCAAAGGCACACGCTGCCACACATCTATGAGACACAGTCTGGCAGTGCCCGCTGTGGAAACGAATAGGAATACATGGCACAAAAACCAAGCAAACTCTAAGGGTCATACAGCAGCAATAACCACCATCATCTTCCTCCCTCATCTGAATATGCTGCAAACAGCTACCTTTACCGCACCTGATGAAACATATCTGACATGCTTGTCCCCAGGGAATGAGGCTAGGACCCGGGATTAAAAATGATCCCTTTCCTCATTCAACATTTTAGGATTTTTCACATTTTTGTATAATGCATACATTTTCCTTTAAGACAATATACATGCATTTGATTTTTTTTTTTCTTTTTAGAGCCACACCCACGGCACATAGAAGTTCCTGGGCTAGGGGCCAAATTGGTGCTACAACTGTTGGCCCACAGCAACAGCAACACGGGATCCAAGCCGCATTTGCAACCTATGCTGCAGCTTGTGGCGATGCCAAATCCTTAACCCACTGAGTGAGGCCAGGGATCCAACCTGCATCCTCATGGATACTTGTCGGGTTCTCACCCTGCTGAGCCACAGGGGGAACTCCAACATGCATTTGATTTAAAAGAGCACTGGTAGCCAAGGAGTTGACCCAACCATCTGCAGCAGGGGCGCAAGAATTCTTATAAAGCAATGGTCAGATGTACAGTCTGAGGCTTCAAGTTCTTTTGCCTTCATTTTTTTTTTTTTTTCACGGTGAAGTTCAAGCAGTGCTTTGTCTCCCCCTACCGGATTTATGGAAAAGCACAGAGTGCGCAGGGCCGCTAGGCACCAGGAGGGAAGAGTGACTTCTGAAGGAGCAGGGACTTCACACTGTGATGTGGAAGGCAGGTGCTCCAAAGGGCCCCCTCCACAAGCCCAGCTGTTTTCACCTTAACCTTGTGAACAATTACGTGGGACTCGGGCCTCCCCATGACCACTGGGTAATAAGTTCTCCACCTGAAAGCAAACAAATGATTTCCGGTCCATGTGGTTCCTGAAAGAGCTAATTCAGTTCTAAAAATGACCACGGTCACCACCGTAGTGAAAAAAAAAAAGGCCTTGTGCCAAATCCAGTGTTGTCCCCCAGCTCCAAAAGAAGATAAAAATCAAATGCAACTACACAAAAACTGTCCTGACCCCAGCCCAGAGGCGGGTGTTCTAGAAGCCTCAGGGGTGGTGAAGATTCTGGGTCATTTTTCACGATTAAGGCTAAGGGGACATTCTGGGCCCCTCAGGCCCAGGTGAGAGATGTGAGCACCGTCCATCTGTTTTACAGCCATTTGTTTTTCATTATCTTTTAAAAATCACCAACAGAACACTTGCTTATTAATAATTACAGTATTACATGGTAAATCAACTATACTCCAATATATAAAATCAAATTAGCTTTAAAAAAGTTTAAATAATTATAGTGTTACAGAAAAGTGAATATTCCTCAGAGCTAGATGCACCCAAGGCTATATACTATTGTTAATCGGTTGGTCTTCACTAAATTGTTTATGTGCACATTTAAGTTGAACATGAAAGAACCGATATTCACCTAATTTGACATACAGAAGCAGCAGCTTCACATAATTTTAAAAAATAGAATTTGCAATAGAATTCATTTGAATAGAAGCATATCATCCGTCTTTTCCTGCCCCCGGTTTGGTGGCAGAATAATATATCTCAGACTATGTTTCTTGCAGAACAGGAAGCTCCAGGCACTGCTGAAGACCCGCACACTGTCCCACGGTATGGCTGAACTTCACTGTCATCCCTGCTGGTACATAATTGCTGTTTCTCATTTAACTGAATTAAAAGGGGATTCTGCAACAACTACTGCTGCAATATAAGATTCCAGGGATTGCCAGGTCAGAGAACATACCTGTTTTTGTTTACATTTTGATGCTATTTTTGATCCCAAAATAACAACTGCTCAATGTAAAAACGTCTTCTGTTTTAACCTCTCTGTAGGTCATGAGAAGTCGTTGCTAAGAGTTTGATGTTTATCTTTGCAAAACTTCTTCAATGACATACAGGTGCATATGTGCCCACTCACATACCATTTACCCATTTTGTTTCTCTCATCAGAAGGGAGGAGGGGAAGGGAGGAGGGAGGGAAGGAGGAAGAGAAAAAGAAAGAAAAGGAAAGGGAGGGAGTGGTGGAGGAGAGAAAGACAGAGACAGAGAGAGAGAAAGAGAAAGAAGGAAGGAAGGAAGGAAAGAACGAGAGAGAAAGAAAGAAAGAGGGAAGAATGAAGGAAGGAAGAAACTAAAAAGACATAACCAGCTATTGCCCTACAACTTGCCTTTTTCCCTAAACAGGTCAATATGAACATCCTTCCATGGAGGAAATTTTTTTTTAAAAAATTGTAGCATTCCAGCGAGCAGCTATCCTCTAACCTAACTTCCAACATCTGCCTTCTTAAAATTTATTCCTGCCCAGAGATAATGATGTCTGTGAAGTCTGCAACCATGAACTACACACTCTTCTCCCAGCCATAATTTGAGTGAAATTGCAGGGAAAATAAGACATTTAAGTTCTCTTTTCTTCTCCCTCTGAACGCTGAGCAGAGCGGGAGGTGAGGGAGGGAGAGCAGGAGGCCTCGCGTCCCAAGCACAGATGCGGGGCTGAGGAGCTGGGGGAAACTGTACTGGAAAGCACTTTCGCTAATAGTGGGAATTACCTGACGATGATGTTCATTGAGAAACGAGACGCCAGACTGAATAGCCCAGGACCCCACGGGGAAAAAGGCCTGACCGAAGGGCGTCTGAATGTAAACAGTGGTCTGCCCAGAGTGGTGAAATTAGAGGGGATTTGCATTTCATTCTTTAGACGTTTCTATAATTTCAAACGCCCCATAATGACCCGATATTACTTTTACTGCCAGCAACAGTTTTAGTAAAAACCAATAATCGTGGTGGCGAAATATGAAGGTGGCGGGGGGTGGGGTGGGGGGGAGCGCCCAGAGCTACCAGCCTCCTGGTCCCATGTGATCACAAAGCACACCCCACAGTCAATACTTTAAAAAAAAAAAAAGAGCGAATACATACTACAAGAAGGTACGTCACACAGTTCCATGCGTACGTTTTTATTCTGCGTGAAGCACCAGGGGCCTTCCATCTGCCCTCCCGGGTTCCGGCAGTAGGCGTGCCCCCCTCCCAGCTCGGGGAAGTCGGTGCTGCTCAGATGGTGGCTGTGGGGACGCTGCAGGGCCCACGGCTGGCACTGGTGCCCCGACTTGGTGGTGCTCGCCGTCCCTCTGTAATCTGTGCCTGAGCCGTTGTAGCACTGATGGTCTGAGAGAGAAGATGCGTTAGGAGGCTAAAAACTAAGAGGGGGACAACCCTCCTCTGGGTTCCTCAGCTTCCAGAGAGGGCAGCGGAACCGCTTTGCCTACCTGCACCCAGACTGGAATTTCCAAAAGACCAAAGGATCGGACGTCACTTCCAAGAAAAGCAGCATTCAAAGCAATGCCAGCACAGCCCCGAGCCCACAGATTAAATTGGCGGGGGTATGGGGAACATACACGGGGGAACCACCTTTGGACCCACCAGGCACCCCCATCCCACAGTGAGGTTGTCAACCCCATCCCGCGTTCACTTCCGTTGGAAGCAAAACCGACTTGCACAGGAGGGAAGAGAAACTCCCAACCTCAGTGACCCCCGCCCCCACCACCACAGACACACAGCCCTGGGCTCAGCCTCTGGTGAACAGTGTCCCAGAATCGCGACATTCCCAGGGGGACCCAGGGCCTCTCTGGGCCCCATGGCGGGGCGGGGCGGGGGGGGGGGAGGATGGGGGGGTGGGTGTTGCCCGAATACTGGTTACATCCTGCTTGCCGTGTGCAGGCACTGTTCTAAGAACTTTCTGAGTACGATCTCATTTCATCTTCATTCCAGCTCCTGTTAGTAGTTATTATCCCCGTGTAACATAAGGAAACTGGAATTTAAGCCGCTTGCCGGAGGTCCCGTAGACTGGGCCCTGCAGCCGGGATCTGCGCGGCGCAGTGGGTCTGGAGAGACCGCCCCTGTGAGGAGCCCAGGCCGGCAGCGGAAATGAATACG
The DNA here is from genome assembly GCA_004024745.2 of Catagonus wagneri. Taxonomy (NCBI): domain Eukaryota; kingdom Metazoa; phylum Chordata; class Mammalia; order Artiodactyla; family Tayassuidae; genus Catagonus; species Catagonus wagneri. The sequence goes on from PVHT020002421.1 coordinate 2,872,022, forward strand.
CCCCCAGCCTGGGAGGGAGGCAAGCTCCTCCCTGGGTCCCCCACTTCAAGGAGGGCCGCGTCCCTCAGTCAGCGCTGCCAAGCAGGCGTGGAAGCGGGTGCGGACCTTCCCGCAAAGGTCCTCGCAGCCTTGACGGCGGGCTTGGCGATTTTTCCAATATTAGAGAAGCCGCCGTCTGAGGCTCATCGGGGGTAGAATGACTTATTCGGGGACCCACATACAAGCAGGTACGAGCGGGCTGTGCGCCTGGAGCTGGATGACTGCCACTCCCTGCCCCGCGACTGCCCCACCGGAGCGAAGACTTTCCTGGACCGAACCGGGCCCCGGGGGTGGGCGGGCGCGCGGACTTACAGCGGCCCAGTCTCTCGGCGGGGATGCCGATGCGCATGCAGTTGGCGGCGTCCGGGCTCTCGGGCATGGGCAGCGCCTCGCACTTGGGCAGCTGCAGCCGCATGAGGATGAGCGGGTTGGACCGCGCAATCGTGTACTCCTGGCGGCACAGGTCGCTCTCCAGCACCTCGCACTCGTCCCGGCACAGCTCGCGCGGCTTGGGCGCTCGGGAGCGCGCGTCGCACAGCGGGAACACGAAGTGGCAGAAGGACGGGATGGCAAACTGCGAGCACTGGTCCGACAGGTGCGTGGAGGTGCCGATCATCGTGAAGGCGGCTGCTCAGGAGGCGAGGTTGGCATTACAGCGGGGGTGGAGGCAGGGTCCGCCGGCACGGCACGGGGGCCAGCACACCCTGCCTGGCAACCCTCTGCCCCTTGCTCCACCCAGCGTCCCTGGCTCCCATCTCCCGCTCAGCACGCCCCGCTTCCCCGTTCTACCTGGTGTGTCCCTCCACCTCCCAGCCCTCCGTCTTGTCGCCCTGAGAGGCTCTCGCTAGAGCAGGGCCCCACCGAGCACCCGGGCTGCCCTGATTTGCACCAGACTCCGAAGGTCCCTGGTCCTGGGGTTTCACAGGCAAACATCAAACAAAACAAAAAGAAGGAAAACTAGGCCCCAGATCGCTTCCATGACAGGAAGATTCTGCTATCAGAGCCAAAGCCACTTCCTGCGCAAGGTCCTGCTCTGAACCCAGGGCCCTGCAAGCACATGGCGGCAGGTAAAGCTCGTGGGCTGAGAGGCTTCTAGAAGGAAAGATGGGAGAAGAGGCACAAGGACCAAGCCATGGTCCTCCTGAGGGCCTATGAGCAGAGGAGAGGAGGCCTGGCCAGGGAGCGGGTGGAAGGGAGTCCCCGGGGATGGAGAGAGTGCCGGAAAGATGGATGATGAGTCCTGTGACATGAGGTGGGAGGAGGATAATGGAGAGGGGGCTGAAAGAGACACCTTTGGGACGAGTCTGGGGAGAGCCAAGAAACAGCCCGGGAGGTCTCAAGCTGGGGGGAGAGGCGGGTCACGCATTAGGAGAGCTTTGTGAAAGGGGAGCGGAGAAGCGGGCTGTTGGGGAGGATCTGGAGCCAGGGTCTGCTGGCTTGCTGGCACTCGATGGGAAGAACCTGACACCGACATGGAGGAAGGAAGGCAAGAGGCCTGGGCAGAGCTGCAGGGGCGGGAGGGAGGGTCCTCAGGCTAGGGCTCTCTCCTCGGGGCTGTGGCACTCCGGGTTCAGAGGAAGGCATCAGCGGCTCTATGCCCACATAGACGGCCCACGCCACTTTGACCTGTGAAGACCTGCCCATAATAAGCTGATCTCAGAGAGAGTATCTCCTTTGCCTACAGAGCCTGCTGAGACCCGGAGTAGGAAACCAGGGAGGTTGGAATTTAGTCCGGGAGACGCCCCAGCTCCACCCCGGACTTGTAGTGCTGTGCCCAGTGTAGCCAGCAGGTGGCGCTGCGAGGCTTCCAAGGCAAGCGCTGGGTTATGAGACCAGATGCGCCTAAGCCCAGTTCTGGTCCTGACCTGTCATTTACTACAGTCTGGTTAGTCACTCAGTCCTTTCTGGGCCTGGGTCTTTATCTGTCAAGTTATTTGTTGAGGCCACACTTTGGGGAATGACAGACGCGGCAGATAAGATAGCATGAGGTGAATGGTCTCCAGGGGTGGCAGGCTGTGCCCCTGCAGTGCCCTCTGCAGTGTGCTGGTGACATCATCCTTAGTCCTCTGGTCCCTTCTGGCCAATATTAAAATTGAAGAACAGAAAGGTAAGAGGTTGAAGTGCAGGGTCTCTTGGGGCTGGCTAAAGAACCAGGTTTGAACCCGGTTCAATCCCATCATGTGGAGCTGGCAACTGACTAACCAGGAAGCTGTTGCCATGTTGGCCTTGACCCCCCAGGCAGTGAAAGATCTAAGAAAGCCAAACATGGTGTTGCTTTTGGGGTATCAAGTGACAGGATGGCACGGCTGACCCTTTTAGGATTCCGCCCCCCCCTCCCCCCTCCCCACACACTCAAAACCTATCACGTGAGGGCTCATTTCTGAAAGATGGTTCCAGGCACCGAGGAGTTCCAATAACTCATGTCCTTGCTTTTGTTTATACCCCGTATGTCACTCGGAAGTGTTTGGGGGCCCATTCCTGGGAAGCTTCCAGAGTCCCCGGAACTACTTCTGATAAGCATGCTCTCCAAGCACATCTCCAGAACCAGCGCAGTCTCGAAACCACGAGTCAGTCAGTCTAGAGCAACTTCACATTTGTTATTTTCAAAAATACGCAAATCTAGAGAACCCGCATTCTAAACCTTTATCTAAGAACTGCTATAAAATGAGTCTGCTTAGATATCCGAGTTGTTAATCCTTTAAACCATTCCTGAAGAAATAAGTGAGGAACAATCTCGTGCCTTGAATCAGTGTTTGCCAATTAGTGGGCTGTGCAATTAATTCTGGAGTCTGCGGCTAGCATTTTAAAAGATGATTAGACTTGAACAGAAGATGTCAGAGTGTGTGGTTCGTATTAAGACTATGACCGACTCTTTCCTTTAATGAAATAAAACTGAAGAGAAAGAGCAGAGTGCGTGCCTTTGTTAAGGCTGAATGTTGCTTCCTGTAACCCACTTCAGGCCTATGAAATAGGTGTACATGGATAATAAGTTCTGATGCGAGGTATACTTTTTCCTACATGTTATGGTCGGAAAGTTTGAGAAGTTCTGCTTTAAGCGGTCTAAGAAAGCTTTTCCAATGAAAGATACCAACACTTTCAGAATGTCCCCCATTGGATCAAGATGGGGCCTTCCAGGAACTCCAAAGCCATTTCTCACTGGACATCTGGCCTTGTTCTCAGAGGGCTCTGTAACCATGGGCCAGGCAGACCCCTCTGTGACCATGACCTTAGATCCTCCAGACTGAGGGCGAAAGACAAAGCCACGGTTGACCTGAACTTAGAAGGACATTCAGTGTCACCTGAGCGGGTTTGTCCCAGGCACCCGCCTTTGTGACCAGGGCAGTGCTTTGCCAGCCCGTCTGCAGACCCCACCGGAGTCTCCGGGGAGCCCCAATTTACATCAAAGAGCAGCTGGGGTCAAGAACCACTGTGCAGAGAACCGAGTTAAACTGGGGCATCTACCACCTTCACAGGATTCTCCTTGCTCCTTAGAGTGTCTGGAGAGAAAAAAGTGGAGGGAGCAGAGACAAGAGAAGGAGGGCTTTTGGGGACCTTGGTCTCAGTCATGTGCTTACTTCCCAAGGGATTTCCCCGGGGAAGGCCTCGACATCAACTCGAGGGCTAATGCCAACCAGAGATGGCTCATTCCCCACTTCCAAAGTGATGGAGAGTGAACTGCTTCATTCCTAAACGGTCTCCTCCACTTCTCACACTGTGAACACACGGCTGATGGGGGTCTGAGTGCCCTGCAGTGTCCCCAGGCGCTGCCAATGGCCTGGAACCTCCGTCCCCAACAGCTACAATCAAGCCCGGGTATCTTTTAACCAAGTACAACTTCGAGAAGGCACATGAGTCGGGAAAGGCCGAGGGAAGAATGAATGTCACGGGGGTAGGTGGGATGGCCCTGGAACAGGAAGCCCCGGCCACGCGGTGAGGACGAGCCAACCGGGGCTTCGGACCCACGTGGCTGGCCTAAGCTGGTGTGCTAGTGCATTCTAAGCAGACGGCACTTGCTAACTGAACATACAAATGGCAGCTTTTCAGGGTAAATCGCAGCTGCTTCTGAAAAAAGGCTCTGGCTGACTCTTGCAGGAGAGAGGGGACAGGGACTCGCTGTCTAAGGTCCTCACACACAAGCGGGACTGAAAACCCTGCAGCGTAGCGACAGGCGGCCACACACGTGCCCATCGTCTCCCAACAGAGGTCCGCGCTCCTACCTGTGATTCGGTTTTCGATCTCGCCCTGCATCTGGAGAGAGTCCACGTAAATGGTCCGGTTCCCAATGAAGCGCGCACAGGCGATCCCCCGGTAAGGCTGGCAGAAGCCGTCCTCATGGTGGTCGTCTCTGGTTAATAAACACAGTTGATAAACACACCGGACGGTGGCAAGTATCCCCGATGACTTTGTTTTTTTCTTTTTAAATCCAGCATCTGAGGAGCTAGCCGTCTTGTCCCTTGGCCTTGACCCAAACGGACTGAAAACGTCTGTCCACACAAACACGCACACATGGATGCTGACAGCAGCTTAATTCGGAACTGCCAAAACTCGATAGCAACCAAAACGTCTACAGGTGAACGGCTCAACTGCGGTACACCCAGACAATGCGGTATTATTCAGCACTAAAAAGAAATGAGCTCTCAAGCTGTGCAAAGACACGGGGGAAACGTAAAGGCGAATTACCAACAGAGAGAAGTCAATCTGAAAAGGCTACAGAATGTATGCCTCCAACTCTGTGACATCCTGGAAAAGGCAAAATTATGAAGACAGTGAAAAGATCAAGAGTTCCCGTTTTGGCTCAGAGGGTGAAGGATCCAACATGGTCTCTGTGAGGATGTGGGTTCGATCCCTGGCCCCGCTCAGCGGGTTAAGAATCTGGCATTGCTGGAGGTCCCATCATGGCTCAGCGGTTAATGAAACGGACTAGCATCCACGAGGATGCGGGTTGGATTGGTGGTCTCGCTCAGGGGGTTAAGGATCCGGCGTTGCCGTGAGCTGTGGTGTAGGTCACAGGCGTGGCTCGGATCTGGTGTTGCTGTGGCTGTGGCCAGCAGCTGTAGCTGCAATTGGACCCCTAGCCTGGGACCTTCCATATGCCACGGGTATGGACCTAAAAAGACAGAAAAAAAAAA
>PVHT020002421.1:2878189-2888450 GCA_004024745.2 Catagonus wagneri
GGGGGGGGGTTGCAGCGCAGGGATGGAGCCAGGAAAGGATTGACTGAGTATGAAAGATGGACTATAAATGGAAAGTGCATCCAAGGGTAGGTACGTGCTCATGCATGTGTTCAAATACACACAGAATATTAACAATTAACGCATTTCATCTTAGCCTTAAACTACGTTAACTTTCTCTCTTTGCAAGCAAGATTTTTGAAAATGATGAGCGTCCGACTGTGTTCCATAAGCTGCAGAAGAGAATTCTCTGAAGGGAAGGCATGGCAATGGGGAGGGATTCGGAAGAGTCAGGCTGGCCCTCCAAGAGCGTGTACGGTGAGAGGTGCTTATGACACAATAGAGGTGTGACCTCGACCTTGCTTCACAGTACAGCAGACCACGTGTATAAATATGGGGGGACACAGAGGGAGAATCAGCACAGCCCCTCCCCATCCCCGCCCTGGGGTCCCAACGTCTGACCTTCCCAGCCTGCAGGCAACAGCCTGCACACGTCCCCTTCGAGACGATGCTAAATTACTTTCAGTAAAACCTGTTGGTCCTGCCTTCAGCTGATGAGATCAGTCATCCTAAGCATCTACATGCTTTTCAAAATGGCCCCGAGGACGCTCCAAGGAGACAGTAAAAAGTGGGCCATAGCACATATATTAGGGCTGCGGTCTGCTGGGGAGCAAAGGAGAGGGGGCCCACCCGAGGCCCCCAGGACAAGCTTCGGCAAGTGCCTCGGGGCCTGTAATTAAGTCACTTGTTTTCTAGCAAATCCGCAGCCTGCCATCAGCCTCACACTGTCATCCATCCTACCCTGATTTAGGCCATCCCCAAACGAAATCCGGGTTGTGTCCAGCTTCACCAAATGGACTTAAGAATCCCATCTTTGCTTTCTCCCACATGTTAAAATCTGGATGCTTTTCACAGCAGAGACAAAGGGGCTGGCAGGATTCAGCCTCTTCAACCGCCTCTAGCCTCTCTCTCTCTTCTGCCGTCCTCTCAGCCCCCGAAGAAAATCTCTTTTTTCAAAGAAAAGAACCTGGAGCCATAAATAATCTAAAACAAGAGATTCCGGTGTCAACAAGAGCCGGATGCCCTTTCTCTCAAGCTCACCCAGCCATTATTTCTTTGGGTCAAGGATTCCTTAAATATTGTTTAAAGGCAAGCACATATGCTAACAATACACACCCACCCCACCTCTCCCTCCCTCTTTGTGAGCTGGAGTTAACTGCTGAGTAAACTACAACCAGTGCCTACACTTGCCAAAACACAAGCGCAAGTCAACTCTGCCCTGTTTGCAGGATGGGTTTCCAGTGGTTGCCTGCTATGCCAGGAAGAATATTAAAGTGTGTGTGCTCTTATTACGTCAGATACACCTAGGGTACAAGATCTGATTCAGTTCTCCCTTGGCGGACCCCCGCAAGAGTGAGCAATCTCTTTTCTCTGCCTCAAGAGCCATGGAATAGAAAGCTGGTCCCTCGCAGTGGGCTTCTCCCGGGCCACTGGTCAGGTGCAGCGAGGGTGTAGGGAAGACAGGCTTAAAAGGGGTTCGGGCTTGGAGTTCCCATCGTGGCTCAGTGGTTAACGAATCTGACTAGGAACCATGAGGTTGAGGGTTTGATCCCAGGCATCGCTCAGTGGGTTAAGGATCTGGCGTTGCCATGAGTTGTGGTGTAGGTTGCAGACGTGGACTGGATCTGGCGTTGCTGTGGCTGTGGTGTAGGCCGGCGGCTACAGCTCCGATTAGACCCCTAGCCTGGGAACCTCCATATGCCGCGAGTGTGGCCCTAGATAAGGCAAAAAAAAAAAAAAGGGCGGAGGTGGGCCTTGGGCCTTGAGGCCATCGTATCTTGTCCACAGCTTACTCATCTCAGTGGGCTTCCAGCTGAATTTTAGACAGTGTCCAAAAACACAAGCAGAAGAGATCGGAGAATGACATCCTTTGGGGTTTCTGATTTTTGAGAAAACAAATGGGAATTACTTTTCAGTTTCAAAAAGAATTATGTCTTCTTTTCACCTGGCATTGTTTGGGACCTCTGAAGAGTGTTGGAGCTGGAGAAGGTTTTGAAAGCCCGTCACTCAGAGACCAAAGGAAAGTGCTGAGACAGAAGCCACCGTCTAGAAAATCTTATCCTTTAAACCACAAAATGAAACAAGCAGGCTCACCAAATCTCAGAACATCAATGTGATAGAAATTCAGTTCTGGAACTCCCCTACATTCCTGACACTGCCGGGCACCAGTAATAGAGATGAAGAAGAAATTTGTATACCATTAAGTTCATGGTCAAGAAGGGGCGAGAGAGAGAGAGAGAGAGAAATAACTAGAATATTGAGTAAAAAAGTGATGGGAAAGGAGTAGAAGATTGAGAGGAAACAGAAGGAGCCATCCTACTGTGATAGAACTGCTTTCTTCCCAACTGGCTGAACAGATGGTGGGGCTGATCAGCGCCTTCCCTGCAATGGCACCTGCTAAAAACAACAATTAGTTAGAGGAAAAGCTTAGAAAAATTCCTTGTTATGAATAACGAAAAACCTTTAAGGGAAAGTAGGCTCCTTGGAGGTTGAAGAGGAATCAAAATCAAAACAAATGAAGTTATGTATTATGTAAGAAGGTAACTTCCCTCCGAAACGGTGTTTTTGTTAAAAGTGGTTAAACCATTTCATAGTTATTGTTCTTATTATGAGAGGGTCTGCCTGTAATAAACAGGCTTCCTGCTTGAATGCAGCAGAAGAAAGCAACATCTTTCTTCAGGTGACTTGCCAGTAATCTAATAAGCTGCTGTAACAAAACACTCTTCAGAGGAAGGTAACAAAATCTAGAGTGTAAACCTCAATGTCTGGTGCACAACGAAAAATTACCAGGCATGTGAAGAAACAGGGAAATATAACTCATGGTTAAGAAAAACAAATGCAGATGTTAGAAGGCCAGAGATTTAAGGAACTATAAGTAGAGTAAACAATGCTTAGAAAAAAATATAATGAAGATAAGGGTAATTTCAGGAGAGATGGAAACTGCAAAAGAATCAAGTGGAAGAACTAAAACACAGAATTTCCCATAAAGCATTCATGGTGTGAAATTACCAATGGATTGGAGAAAACTGGAAAATTAAAAGGTCAACTTAACTGGTCAACAGGAAATTTCCAGACTGCAACAAAGAGAGACAAAAATGTTTAAAAAATTAATCAGAGCCTTAGTGAGCTATAGGAAAGTACAGGAGGTCTCACCTACATGCAGTCCAGTCCTGGGAGGAGAGGAGAGATGCAAGGAGCTGGAGAAAAGGATGGAAGAATTGATGGCCAAATTTCCCCCAGATTTAATTAAAATACAGTGACACACCCAGCAAGGAAGGTCGCTGAGAAATGAACAGAACAAATACAAAGGAAACCACACCTGCTGATGTCACAGTCAACTTGCTAAAAACCTAGGATAAATAAAAACGGAGGAACATCAGAAATAATGGCTAGGAGTTCCCGTCGTGGCTCAGTGGTTAACGAATCCGACTAAGAACCATGAGGTTGTGGGTTCGATTCCTGGCCTCGCTCAGTGGGTTAAGGATCTGGCATTGCCGTGAGCTGTGGTGTAGGTTGCACACACGACTCGGATCTCGTGTTGCTGTGGCTGTGGTGTAGGCTGGCAGCGGCAGCTCCAATTCGAGCCCTAGCTTGCAAACTTCCATATGCTGAGGCTGTGGCCCTAAAAAGGGAAAAAAAGGGGGTTTGGGAATCTCCAACTATTTAGAAATTAAATAACACACTTCTGAATAATCATGAGGCTCTAAAAAGAAATATAAGAAAAAGTAAATGCTATTTTAAATGGAATCATGAAATATGAAAAATGAAAATAAGATACCCCAAATTGTGGAATAAAGCTAAAAGTGTAATTGAGAGAGAACTTTAGTTTTAAAAATGCTTAAATTAGATGAGATTTTATACCTTATGAAGCTAGATGAAAAGTGTCAGGTTAAACCTGAAGTAATTAGAAAAAACTACTAATGATGACAACAGACATCAATAGAAGAGGAAACAAACAATAGAAAAATCAATCAAGTCAAAAACTAATTCTTCAAAAAATTAACAACATTGCAAACACCTAGAAAAACTGATTAAGAAAAGAGAAAACACGTTACCAACATCAGGGGTGCACAGGATTGACCAAAGACTCTACAGATGCTAAAGGTAATAAAAAAAATATTATGAACAAATAAATGAACATAGATATATAGATCCAACAACTTGGAAAAAAATGACACATTCCTTGAAAAATACATACACCAAAATTAGTACATATAGGAATAAAAACTCAGAACAACCCTAAGTCTCTTAGAAAACTTGAAGTTCTAATCAAAAGCCTTCTCACGATTAAAACTCCAGCCCCCAACAGTAGAAAACGATGAATTATGTCACTATTTAAGTAAGAAACATCAACAACCTGATAAAACTCTTTCAAATAATAAAGATGTAGGGGGAGTTCCCATCGTGGCGCAGCAGAAATGAATCCAACTGGGAACCATGAGGTTGTAGGTTCGATCCCTGGCCTTGCTCAGTGGGTTAAGGATCCGGCATTGCCATGAGCTGTGGTGTAGGTTGCAGATGCGGCTTGGATCCCGCGTTGCTGTGGCTGTTGTGTAGGCCAGTGGCTGTAGCTCCGATTAGACCCCTAGCCTGGGAACCTCCATATGCCACAGGTGCGGCCCTAAGAAGCAAAATAAAATAAAATAAAATAAATAAATAAATAAAGATGTAAGAGATACTTTCTAGTTCATTTTACTAGGCAAGCATAACCTCGATACCAATAGCTGACAAGTATGTTCCAAGGAAATTACAGGCCAATATGCCCTCCACCCTTGATGAAAGGGGCAACTTGCTCCACAAAACAATAGCAAACTGGACCCAGTAAAATAAAAAGACAACATAGAAATGGGAAATGCACCGAATGGATTAATCCAGGAATACGAAGTTACTTCAACACTTAAAAACCAATCACTGAAAATACAGAGCCAAAGAGAGAAACCATGCAACAATCTCAGTTGATATTAAAAAGCAGTTGACAAAAGTCAACACTCCTTCACTATCCAAACTCTCAACAAATAAAATAACTTTCTCAATCTAATAAAAAGGGCATCTATGAGAAACTTACAATGAATTTTTTAAATTAAAAAAAATTTTTTTTGTCTTTTTAGGGCTGCACCTGCGGCATACGGAAGTTCCCCGGATAGGGTTGAACTGCAGCTGTAGCTACCAGCCTACACCACAGCCAGAGCAATGCCAGATCCGAGCTGTGTCTGCGACCCACACCTCAACTGGTGGCAATGCTGGATCCTTAACCTGCAGGGCAAGGGCAGGGATTGAACCCAAATCCTCAAGGATACTAGTCGGGTTCATTACTACTGAGCCACAGTGGGAACTCTGCTACAATGAATTTCATAATGGTGAAATAAGAAAGGTTTCCCCACAGAAGTGGAAATAAGATAAAAATATCTGCTCTTCCCATTTCTAGCCAACATTGCCATGGAAGTCCTAAGCATTACCATAAGGAGATAGACAGACGGATAGATAGACAGATAGACACATATATACATACGTACATACATACATAGTAGATAGATAAATGGCTTACAGATTGGAAAGGGAGAAAATGAAATTATCTTTACTCACAGATGATATCATTTACACAGAAACCCTAATTAACATATTTTAAAACTATAAAAATTAACATGTATTTAGTAAGGCCACCAGATAATCTACTGTATTTCTACACTTGAACAACAATTACCAAAGAAAAATTTTTAAAGATAGCATTTACGGTAACATTAAAAATGCATGAAACAGTAGTCAAATTCATAGAAAGTAGAATGGTGGTTGCCAAGGGCTTGGGCAGAGGGAAGAATGGGGTGTTATTATTGAATGGATACAGAGTTTCAATTTGGGAAGATGAAAAAGTTCTGGAGAGGGATGTGATGATGGTTCAACAACAATGTGACCGTGCTTTATGCCTCTGAGTTATACACTTAAAATGACAAAAAAAAACACTTAGAAATAAACTTAATAAAATATGAATGGGAGTTCCCGTCATGGCACGGAGGAAACGAATCCGAGAAGGAACCATGAGGTTGTGGGTTTGAATCCTGGCCTCGATCAGTGGGTTAAGGATCCGGCGTTGCTGTGAGCCATGGTGTAAGTTGCAGACACGGCTCGGATCCCACGTTGCTGGGGCTGTGGCGAAGGCCGGCAGCTACAGCTCCTGTTAGACCCCTAGCCTGGGAACCTCCATATGCTGCAGGTGCGGCCCTAAAAATACAAAAGACCAAAAAAAAAAAAAGACCTCCACATTTAAAACTTCAAAACACTGCAGAGAGAAAGGGAAAAAAAATCTAAATAAATGGAAATATCTACCATGTTCATGGATTGGAATACTTGATAGTTTTAAAAAACCAATTCTCCCAAAGTGCAATATCACCCCATCAAAATACTAGCAGGATTTCCCCACAAATTACCTTTTATTACAAAGGGAAAAATAACTAATGAGAAAATGGATCTTAACCAAATGAGAAAAATTAACAGCAACAATAAGGGGCTGGAGGTCGCGTTGTGGCTCAGTGATAACAAACCCGACTAGGATCCATGAGGATGCAGGTTCTATCCCTGGTCTGCTCAGTGGGTTAAGGATCCGGCATTGCTGTGCGCTGTGGTGTAGGTTGCAGATGCGGCTCGGATCCCGCGTTGCTGTGGCTGTGGCGAAGGCAGGCAGCTGAAGCTCTAATTTCAACCCTTAGCTTGGGAATCTCCATATGCCACAGATGCGGCCCTAAAAAGACAAAAAAAGGTGGGGGGATAAAGTGACATCATGTACCTCCAGACGTGATACTCTGAGAAGCAAACGTCACTTATGTACTCAGTCCAAAATGCACAACCAGAATCATGCGTAAATATCAGCCAAACCTAAATGTAGAGATACCCTACACAACAACCATTCTGCATCAGAAATCAAAAATTCACCAAAAATCTCAGCGTCATGAAAGGTCGAGGAACTGTTGTAGAGTAAAGAGGACTAAAGCAATATGGTGGGGACCCTGTAGCAATGGTACTGAGTCTATAGAGCATTACCGGGACAATGAAAGGAACTAGAGTGTGACTGGCAATTCAAAGACATATATCCTGAACTCGATGCAGTTGTTCTGTAAGGAAATATTGCTGATCCGAGCAAATACACGCTAAAGTGTTAAAGGGTAAAGGGGTGTAAGGACTGCAACCTACTCTTAAACGGTTCAGAAAAAATAATAATTACAAATAGGCATAGTCAAATATGGCAAAATGACAAAGGTTGGTAAACCTGAGTAGAGACACGTGGGATCACTTATTATCATTCTTGTAATTTTTCTTTAATTCTAAAGTTATTGCAAAATCAAAAGTTAAAAAAACATCCCAGGAGGCACTTTGGGAGAAACTGACAAACTGATTCTGGAATTTATATGGAAATGCAAAAGTACTAGAGTAGCCAAAACAATTATGAAAGAGAAGAAGAATGGTGGACAATTCATACTCCTTGACTAAGACATACTATAATGTTGAAATTATCAAGAAAACGTGGTATTGGGGGAAGGGGCAGTGTAAGGAAAGATCAGCAGAACATAACAGATAATTCAAATTATACCTTCACGTGTAGTCAAGTGACTTTCAATAAAGGCACTAAGACATTCAGGGTGGACAGGATTGTCTTTTCAAAAATGATGCTGGAACAATTGGATATTCGCTTGAGAAAAATGAATTTAAACCCATTAATTCACACTGTACACAAAAACTGCTTTTGAGATGGACCATAGACCTAGACATAAAAGCTAAAATTCAAATTGCTTATAGAAAGAAACAGGAGAGTATCCTCCTAGTATTGAGGTAGGCAAAAGCAAAGATTTCTTAGACATGATGCATAAAAGAAAAAATGATAAATCAGACTTAACAAAAATTATCATTTCCTGCTTATCAAAAGGCAGCACTAAGAAAAGAAAAAGGCTAGGAGAAAACATTATATATATCTGACAAAGGAATGGTATACAGAATAAAGAACCCCCATAACCCAACAGGAAGACAAACAATGCAGTAAAAACTGGACAAAAAGCCTAGGACACAAAAGTGTGTACTTAGAAGATGGTTCCATTTTTAGTGATTGGGGAAATGTCAATCATCCACCATGAATCATTACAACACAAGACCTAGAATGGCTGCAACTCAATGACTGACAACATCAAATATTGCTGAGGACGTGGAGCAGCTGGCCCTCTCATATATTGCTGGTGACTGTGTACAATGGAAAGACCGTTTGGGGGAAGAATTTGGCAACTTCCCAAACTCTTAAATACATATATAAGCAATCTCGCACCTAGGATTTATTCTAGAAAAATGAAAACATTTCCCCCCAGATTAAAATTTCATAGCAATTTATTTATAATTCTTCCAAACTGGAAGCCCAAGTGTCCATTAACAGGTAATGAATACACTGTAGTTATCTTCATACCGTAGAATACTTGTCACTGATAAAAAGTATTAATACTTTTATTATTTATTAAAACTAATAAAAAGGAATAAACCACAGAAAGTATCTTTCAGATATATTTTGTGAAAGGAGCCAGACATGAGAGTCACCCAGGAGAATGCAAGCAGAACAAGACAGGAATATTTAATTTCTGTCTTTGGCATTCAGTGTTGGACCCCCAAGATCTTGAAAAGTGCCTGATACACAGTCGGCCCTCAGTATAAATTTGTTAAATAAATGAATGAACAATTTCCTTGGAAATAAGACATCATACTTTATTTCTCTACTTCTGAGATGAAATACTCCTAGCATCGAATTACACTGATTTCATATTAGATGTGGCAAAAATGGACACTTGGTCCAACTGAACAGCACCAACGTTCGTGTCATAAAAACCCAAGTCTGCAGAATTTTTAGAAACACTGGCTTTTGCAATTGCCATCTCTAAGGCTAGGATCATATAAGATGGCCAGAGGCAGAGAAACAGTGGCTCCAACATTAATAGTTCAGTGGTAAATAAACATTATTCTCTCCTGCCACGTTCAGGGGGCTGGTCCCTCTCACATCAGTCTTGGGAGATGGATGACTTTGGATGTCTTTGGAGGTTGGTGTGTGAAAAGCTCTCATGAGGGCAAAACAGAACATAATAGCTAAAACATGGGTTCAAATGAAAACAGAAAGACTCAGTGGGAGCATTAAATGAATTAAGACACATCACGGGCTAATATTACCATTATTGCAACAGCACCGTTTTCACTATGTAACTATGTGATCTGAATTTAAGGAGGTTGTGTGTATCCTCTCTACTGACTTTATCTATGATTGTGTTTAGTCACTTATTGCCTGTATCACATAATCTTAAAGTGAATTAAGTTTCTATCTTTTATTCAACTTCTGCACCATAGGATTTAAGAGGAACTATGTTTTCCAGGAAAAGAAAAAAAAGCCTGTCACAATAAGAAGTCACGGAGAAAAAATTAGGTTGGCTTCTTGCCTCCTTCCAACTCAGTTTGATTAGCTTGATGGTTTAATGAATTAAACATCAAACGCTAAATGTTGGCCTTTTGTCTGAGTTTATTCTTACCAACTTGTTCCTAAGGCAGCTTGGTTTCTTCAGAAGTCATTTTTAATTACTGGCTAGTGAGTTGGCATTAAAAAAACACCCTGGAATTGGCAGGGTTAGTGAGTTGGCAGTTCCAGGTTTTCTTTTTTCTTTCTTTCCTTTTTTTTAATAGTGCTATCTTCCTATGATTAGGATAAAGTTTGAACTAAGCTTATGACCGTTTTCCCCAAATAGCAATAGAAGGAGTCTGAGGTCCAAGATGGCTCGATTCCGTTCAGACACGCAAACGGTGAGGAGCCTGTGAATCATGGGCCCGGAGATGCCCCTCATGGGGCTGAATCGGGGGGCCTGGAGATGGGGAGAAAAGTCATACTTGGAAGTGGAGATGCCAGGCTCCTGAGCACATGGGTGGAGAATGGAAGAAGCCTTGGAATGATCTGCAATTTGTGAAGCACGAAGGGCTCAGGACCCGGCCACGGGGAAGGGGAAGGTGATTTCCCACCGGCCAATCATTAACATCACTTTTAACTGTCAAAAAAAAAACACATTTTCCTTTCAACAGACTTTGTCAAAGCACATGATGCCTGTACGCACTTGTGGGCCAGGATAACAGAGGAAGCCCGGAAGCGCTGACACTCAGACTTCCGGGAGCACCCACTGCCCCACCCCCCACCCCATTGATTCCT
>PVHT020002421.1:2889450-2956395 GCA_004024745.2 Catagonus wagneri
CCCCACCGCCCTATCAGCTCACTGCCCCAGCAACACCGCCCTATCAGCTCACTGCCCTAGCAACCCACTGTCCCACCACCCCTCTGCCATGCCGCTAGGCTACCCTGCCAGTGGGTGTATGCGTCTATCATCGTGAAAATAAACGACTTTTTTAAAGAGCAGGAAGAAATGAAACCTATACACGAAATGTGAGACACGCAGCTTCACACTAATCCCCTGGCATTACCCAAACTGCTACCTGCGTGAGGCTATAATCGCCCTGTCTTGCAACCTACCTCTGCAGAGAAACGCCCCTTCTTAAAGCTTTCGTTTGCTCTCTCTCCACCCTCCTCACCCCACCCTTCAAATGGAGGGAAGGGAAAACAATGTTTTCACAGTAATAAATCCCTTAGCCGCTGAGGATTTCCACCCCAGCACACACACCACCACTTGCTTCCACACACACAGAGATCCACCAACCCTGCTGTCCACGTGCGTGGATGTGTAAGGGCAGTGGCCGGGGGTGCAAGCGATGAGCCGGGAGGGGCTGAGTCCGCGCAGCTGTTTCCGTTCACGGCTCAGAACCAGCGGCAGCGCGTCCCAGCCCCGAAAGGCTGTACAGAGGGATCAGCCGGCGCTGTGTCATTCTTCAGTGCTTCCACTCAGCACGTGGAGGGACAAGACTCACCACTAGCCTAGCGATGGAAGGGCCTTCACCGCTGTGCATTTTCTCAGGAAATGGCCCAAGTAAGAGTCACAGCATTTGACAATCTGGTGGTAGTCCAGCAACAAAAATGGAGAACATGTGGAAAATTTGGGCGGGGGGGTTGTTTTTTTGTTTTGTCTTTTTAGGGCCACCCTCTCAGCCTATGGAAGTTCCTGGGCAAGGGGTCGGAGCTGCAGTTGCCAGCCTGCACCACAGCCACAACAACGCAGGATCGGAGTCGCATCTGGGGCCTACCCTGCAGTTTGCGGCAACACCAGATTTTTAACCCACTGAGCGAGGCTAGGGATCGAACCCACATCCTCGTGTATGCTAGTTAGGTTCTTAACCCACTGAGCCACAGTGGGAACTCCTGGATAATTCTGTTTTAAGCCCACGGATGTTACCTCTTTCTGTCCTTCTTTTGGTTAACTTTCAGAGATATCATAAAGGAGGTAGAGGTTACTCTGTTGAAACAGAATCACTCAATGGGGAGAAAAAGTCAGGGCCACACAAAGACAGCCAGCAATGGGCTGGTGCCTAAAGGTAGCAGATCAATTCAGCAGCAAGTTAAAAGACTATCTCACCCAGACCAAGGGGATTTTAGTCTAGAACTCTAAAGTTCCTCAATAACAGGAACTCTATTATACAACACAATATGAATACGTTGAAGGGAGAAAAAAACACACAATCACCTTTGTATCTGAAAAAGTAACTGCAAAAAAAATTCGAACTTCTATGCAACTCCAGTAAAATACAAACTGACGCAATTCATGAAGAGTAAAAGATAATAGTCAAGATAATTTAGAAAAATGGCACAGGAATATGTTATTAGCCAGCTCAGGCTGCCATAACAAATCACAGCGATGGGGGTGGTGGGCTGAAAAACACTGATTTCTCACAGTCTCTGGAAGCTGAGAAGTTCAATATCAAAGTGTCGACGCATTGAGTTCCCAGCTTTCAGACAGTCACCTCCTCACCGTGTGTCCTCGTGGCAGAAAAGAGAGACAGGGATCTCTGATGTCTCTTTCTCTTCTTATGAGGACACTAGTCCCATCAGATTAGGGCTCCATCCTTATGAACTTGTTTATACTTAATTACCTCCTTATAGTTTCTATCGGTAATACAGTCACATGGATGGGGAGGGGGTGTTCAGGCTTCAATATCTGCATTGGGGGGGGGTGCAATTTAATCCATACCAATCCATGAGAATATCTCTCTGCATATAGCATGACATATTATAAAGCTATGCTGTTAAAATACTGTGGTATTTATTCCAGATACAGAATCTACCAGGACAGAATAGAGAGCCTAGAAGCAAATCCACATGAATAGAAATTTCACAGGGAACAGAAGTAATGTCGATTACAGACGGGGTTATTCGTTAGATGGTGCCAAGGCACTAGACCACTGAGATGGGAAAATATTAAAGTAGAACCCTAGCTTATACCAGCAGTAAAATCAATTCCAGGTGGAGTGAAAACTACATAAAAATTATATCTGGAATATATTTTAAAATCCTTGTGTATCAATTAGAAAAAAGAGGAATATCCTAATGAAAAAGGAACAAGATATGGTCAATCCTGATTACTTGTGATGGCTTTTCTACAAAGCCGCCATAAGCACTGAATTGGCAAGCACTGAGCCACTGCTCCCGGGGCAAAGACAGAGATAGTTTTCTGCAAGTTTGCGGTCAAAATAGTTTCATCAACCAATCGATACGCAACCTTGTTTTATGTGCGTTTCTGTTTAAAGGCATCTTATTTAATGTGGGTTGATGATTCATTAATAATGAGCTTACAGCCAACAGCACTGTAATACCTGCCTGAATGAAGCTTACCTGATTTATTTCCTCCATAAGAAACATCAGAGCCTTCTGGTGCTTAGGAATATAAGGCAGTAAGTATTTCAGCGGTATGCTTGGGGCCATTCTAAACAGCGAAATCACCAACAAAAGAGACCAAGGAAAGGACACGTTTACAGCAGGGGAGCTAAAATAAGATAGCAGAGCTCAACCCAGAACACGTGCATCAGGCAGCTCAAATATTTCACTGCTCTGCACATATCCAGGTGTGACCATGAAAGTATCCTAAGTATTGGTTTTGGGGTTATGAAGAAACTTTAGTAAGAAAATCTCCAAGTATTGAATCCACAAATAAGGAGGACAGACTGTACATGGACTGGCAATCCCATGGTTATTGAAGCAACACAATTATGTTCAACTTCCCTGTTAACTGGTGAAATCTAATGTAAAATCACCGTAAGTTACCCCTGACGCCCAAGACACTGGCAAAAGTTTGAGTTCTGATATATCACATGCTGGGCACCACAGGGAAATAAGAATGTACGCTTTGCTGGTGGCACTATGAAGTCCTTTATCGCTTTGGAGGGCAAGCTGGCCACACCCGGTAGAGAGGCGCACACCTGCAATCCAGTCCCAGATTTCCATTGCTGGAGGGCTCTCACCCACAGGGACAAGAAGACATGGACAGATGTTTGCCCAAGATGGTCCGTGTCAGTGAAAACAACCGACCTTCGCTCAGCAGGCACGTGGCTGATTAAAGTGAGAGTGACTCACACAACAGACCATTGTACATCTGTTAAGTTGAACTTAACCCACATGTGAAGGACTTTCAGAGTGGAAAATGCTCTCACCATCTTCAAAAAAAAGGCACTTTACAAGTACGCCATTTACAAGAGACCCACATAAAACAGAACATAAAAACACTGGGGAAAAAGTGGGACAGGAATAGTAAAAGAGGTTCCCAGCAAATGCATATAAAAAGGAGGTGGAGCAATGCTGTTGGCTAAGCAAACTCCAGCTCAGATAAATGGAAACCATTAAAAGAGACTTCAAAAAACCAACCAATCAACAAAAAAGCTATATAGCCTCAAACCTGTAGGTTTTCGAGAACACACACATACAATTTTAAAAATAGAAAGCTGACAGAAATTGACAAATCCAGGATGACTATGAATGCCTTTCACATATTTTCAGGTATCTGTAATTAATGTGGACAAAAAACATAGACACTTTGAATGACACACTTAACATATATGATTTAATATATGCACCGAGATAGTATATATCAGAACACCCTTGTGGTTTTTTTGAACAAAGAGAAAATATTCACAAAAATTTACCACATCTAACTGACCACAAAGAAAATCTCAGCCAATTACCAAATGCATAATACATCCCCCCAAAATATTCACAAAAAATTTACCATATCTAACTGACCACAAAGAAAATCTCAACCAATTACCAAATGCAAAATACATCCCCAATTTGCTGATAACAATGCAACAAAAATCAGAGAATAACAAAAAAATAAACACTTTGTGCCTAGAGGGGAAAAAAAGATGTAGCCAAAATGGTATTCAGAGGAAACTTTGTCTTAAAGGCATTCGTTTAAAAATTTAAAACGATGAACAGAAATTTTTCAAGAAGTTAGAATGACATTAGGATTATCGGAGCCACTGCATACACACAAGAAGGACTCGACTTAGAAAGACCGACCAGGTCAAACGCTGGCAAATAAGGCAGCAACCCAAATGCACCCCACTGCGGGTGGAAGCACAAAAGTGGTACAGCACCCTAGGAAAAGGTCTGGTGTTTCTTACAAGAGCCAGCACACAGATACCCTTTAAGCCAGTACTTCGACCCTACGTATCTGCCTACCAGAAATGAAAATACATGCCCACCAAAAACTTGTATGAGGAGTTCCCGTCGGGGCTCAGCAGAAACGAATCTGACTAGCATTCATGAGGACGCGGGTTCAATCCCTGACCTTGCTCAGTGGGTTAATGATCCAGCATTGCCGTGAGCTGTGGTGTAGGTTGCAGATGTGGCTCGGATCCCACGTTGCTGTGACTGTGGCATAGGCTGGCAACTACAACTCTGATTCGATCCCTAGCCTGGGAACCTCCATATGCCACGAGTGCAGCCCTAAAAAAAAAAAAAAAAAAAAAAAGGAAAGAAACTTGTATGAGACTATCCGTAGCACCTTATTCATCATGGTCAAAATATGAAATCTGCTCAGGTGTCCGTCAGTGGGAAAATGGATAAACCAACTGAGAGAGTCACATAATGGAACATTATTCGGCAGGAAAAAGCAGCAGCCACTGATACGTGTACAGCAGAGATCATTCTTGAGAGCATTATGTTAAGGGAAAGAAGCCAGGCTTAAGTGGCCACATGCTGTAGGATTTCCTTTCTATGAAGTTCTAAAACAATTAAACTAGTCCACGATAGCAAAACATCAGAACAGGAGTTCCCATCATGGCTCAGCAGAAAAGAATCTGACTAGCATCCATGAGGATGCAGGTTCGATCCCTGGCCTCGTTCAGCGGGTTAAGGATCCGGCGTTGCCGTGAGCTGTGGTGTAGGTTGCAGAGGCGGCTCAGATCCTGCATTGATAGGGCTGTGGCATAGCCCAGCGGCTACAGCTCTGATTCGACCCCTAGCCTGGGACCCTCCACATGCTGCGGGTGCAGCTCTAAAAAGACAAAAGACAAAACAAACACAAAAAAACCTGTCTTCTGGAAGCAGCGCGTGATGGAAGCTAAGAGGGGCCCCTGCCCGCCCCCCTCACCCCAGGAGCCCGTGTTTACGAGGCGGCTGGAAGACTGGGATAAGCAAACACTGCCGGGCTAACCAAGGCAGCCTCGGTGCCACTGCTCAGAATGTTGGGAGCTGAAGCAAGGGGTCTCCAAGCCGCCTGCATGGGACTTGAGGAAGTCGCAGCCACTGCTCACCTCCGGCACAGGCACCGAAGAGAGTGAGCTCCGGAGAAGAAAAGACACTATACCTGGAAACGAGAGGCTGGAGTTCTGAGCCAGAATGGCTGTGTGAAGAAATGCGAGCCACGTCTGGGCGAAGAGCCGGGAGCCAGGCTCTGAAACACAGTCAACTCATCTCTAAAGTGGGTCTGAAACCTCCACCTAGAGTGGAGGGTGCCCCGAGGCTCCATGGCACACATTTCATGGGCTGCCGCTGGCGATGACATTACAGGTGGTGCTGAGGTTTCAGGGTAACTGCCCTCCCCCCATTTCAAGTGAGACACCAGTGTCCCAGCAGCCCCGCTAACCTAGTCCACCCGCTTATTCCGCCTCTAGTGGCCCTGGAAAGTCACCATCTCTGAAAGGAATTAACAATGTTCGTTTTCATGACAGTTTTTTTTTCCCCCAACACTAAACATGGAGAGTATAACTGTTTTTCAGCCAAAAGCAAACACATTGCCATCTTTGTGCGGAGTCCAGCCAACCTCGAGCAAATTCTGCTAAGACGTGTGTGCCAGATTGAAAGTCTGGGTTCTTACATAACGGAAGCCCTCAGAGAATGAGAAAATGGTTTGTGGAAAACAGATACTTACTGAAAGTTATGATTTGGGCTGTGTGTTGGACCTAAAGGGGGAGGAAAAAAAAGACAGGTTATTAATACTTCATGATTTGGAATAATTTTTTTTTTCCAATCGGCCAGCAGTCAGGGCAACCGCAGCCAATGTGCTCATTTGTGGTGAGCTGTCCTTGGCCCCCAGCTCTGCCCCTGCCCAAGATTACAGGCCAGGGATGGTGAAAACCACCAAGGATGGAAGAGCTGCGCCCTGTTGAAGCAGAAATGTTTGGAGATATTTTTGGAGTTTTTGCCGTCTTTTCTCTCTTCTCAGCTAACCTTGATTCACAAGATCTGCTCACATGAGGGAATGGCGGGGGCACTGCAGGAACCTCCTCAGAACTGGGATGAAAGGGACATACTCCTGCCTGCCATATAACGGTGTCGTGCCACCTGTGACAAGCACAAGAGGGCAGAACTGACATAACTTTCTCCTCCCCGCCCATCCTCTAGGCTGGGCGGGGTTTCTGTGGGGTGGGTGGGTGCTTGTCTGCATCCACTGCACCTACGCTGTGCGCGGCCAGCCTCCCTCACGCGGGGCGAGCTACCTACACGCAGCCTGGCTGGGATTATGTTCCGCACTCCAGGTTTACAGACCCCTGCATCTGTGTCTATTTTCTTTTATTACTAGTAAATGGGTAACAGGTTAAGTCGGGGGACCTCGTGCACAATGGGAAAGGCCTCGGGGAAGGGTTTTATTGATTTACTCTCTGCCGGCTGGTGTGTGTGTTCAGTTTGAAACTGCAAATTCATCTCCTGCTTGCTGGCTGGGGACTTGCCCATCTGACACCCGCCACACCAGGGACCGTGTCCACTCACCGAGCCGCACGAACAGGACGCCGGTGGCAGTGATGGTCTTCACGCCATTGGTGGCCACGCACTGGTAATAACCAGTGTCCGTGGTGTCCAGGTCCTGGATCCGCAGCCGAGAACCGTATTCCGTCTTGCGGATGATGACTCGCCGGGGCTCCTGCACGACCGGAGCATCGTTCTTCAGCCACCGCACGCTGGGCGGAGGGTTTCCGGCCACCTTGCAGTGCAGAATCGCTGTCTGGCCTTGGACTATGGTGATATTGTTAACTGGCTCCAGAAAATTCAGGAAGTATCCTGCAAAGGAGAACAAGCAGAGGAGAGCAGACATCAGGGGGGCTGGGAGAAAGGGCTGCCTGGGGCACCTTCTAGGTGCTGCTCGTGGAAGGTTTTGCTTTTCCCTCGTAAGTAGAGCCTATTCTCGTTATTGGGAGTAAATGTAGCCGCGGACACTGAATGAACGAATGTGGAAACACGGCTCCTAGGGTAACACAGGGTTAGATTCCCGCCAGCCTCTGGTCACAGCATTCTCATCCACCAATCCAGACATAACCTTGTTTTATTGTGCTTCTGTTTAAAAACATCTTATTTAATATGTACTGTTGATTCATTAACATTGAGCTCACAGCCAACATCCATATAACTGGTGCCTGAGGGAAGCTTATCACACACGCATGCTTTCTCCACAAGGCACATCACAGCCTTCTTTTGCTTAGGACGCCAGATAGTATTTTGCCGTCACCACTGGCGGTGTTTTAAATGGCAAGTCACCAAAAAAAGGCACAATAACGAAAAAACCATTAGACTAAATAGACCACGAAAAAGATATCTGTTTGCAGTATGAGCTGGGACAGTAGACATCAGGGACTGTGTGATGTGGTTCAACCTCAGCTGGGAATATGTGCATCGGGCGATTCATAATTTTCACTGCTCTGAGCATGTCTGTGAATGACCAAAAAGGTGCCTTGGAGATCGATTTGGGGTGGTAGGCAAACTTATAAATATGGAATCTGTAAATGATTAGGATCAACATTCCTTCTCTTTGCAAGCACTAAATCTAATCTAATCTCACTAATTTATGATGTAAATTCACGCTCAGACAGTCCTTCCTCCCCCCACCACACCATCAAGCACAAGCCACAATAAAGAAAGTAGAAAAAGGGAGTTCCTGTTGTGGCGCGGTGGTAACGAACCCGACTAGCATCCATGAGGATGCGGGGTCGATCCTGGCCTTTCTCAGTGGGTTAAGGATCCGGCATTGCCATGAGCTGTGGTGTAGGTCACAGATGTAGCTTGGATCTAGTGTGGCTGTGGTGTAGGCCGGCAGCGTAGGCTGATTCGACCCCTGGCCTGGGAACTTCCATATGCCGCACCTGCAGCCCTAAGAAGCAAAAAAAAAAAGAAAAGAAAAGAAAAAAAAGAACAAGAAAAAGAAAGTGTATGACAAGACAGAGACATCCTCAGAAACAAGCTAATCACTGCTCTGAACAGAACAAAAACAACAAAGCTGAGTGTTGCTGGAGGCTCTGTCCCACTGCACCCAGGGCAAGAACAAGGAGAAGCCATCCAGAGCTCTCACACTAGAGGGAAAACAGGGCCTAAAAGTAGCTGAGATACAGAGCAAATGGGATTGGAAAAGCTGCCCTAGAAGGCGGGATCCCAGTTCAACCACAGGCAGGAGCTCTTAGCTGGTGACACAGGCCATGAGCAACGAGAGGAAGTGAGATGAACAGAAGGGCAGAGAGGGGTGTGTGTGTATGTGTGCGTGGTGTAAGTAAGGGCCTGGGAGGATGCTCTCACTAAAATTCTGTAGCACAAAAACACCCCATTAAGGCTGGGCAGACAAGACAATCAATTATCAGGAGATGAACTCACTGCAGACAAAACTAAGCCATCTGAAAAAGACTAGTACGTGTATTCACATTCTGAATCTTTAGGCTTAATTTCTGCTTAGTCCTTATTTTTTCTTTTAAATGAAGTGAAACATTGAAAGATACCATATATCTTATTACTAATTTAATTGGATGCAAAATTACAGGATTTCTAGTGGATCCCGGGGATGAGTTTCACACGATGGATGATGAGTTTCCTACTGGGTGGTAGGAGATGGCTGAGGAGGCGGGAGGTTGTGAATTGCAAGACGATTGGACAGTTTTCCTTCACAAGGGGGAGTGGACAGATCTGTCTAGAGAGGTATCACTAACTAGCACTGACTATTATTTATGATTATTATTAACATAAAGTTCTACTTTGATTCTCTGCTAGCTAAAGCCTTTCTTAGTAGACTGCATTAAGCTGTAGAAGAGAATTATTATTATTATTATTATTACTATTATTTGTCTTTTTAGAACTGCTCCTGCGGCATATGGAGGTTCCCAGGCTAGGGATCTAATCTGAGCTGTTGCCACCAGCCTACACCACAGCCACAGATCCTAGCCGCGTCTGCAACCTACACCAAAGCTCACGGCAACACCAGATCCTTGACCCACTGAGCAGGGCCAGGGATCGAACGCGCAACCTCATGGTTCCTAGTCGTATTCGTTTCCGCTGAGCCATGATGGGAACTCCCGAGAATTCTCGTTGATGACATGAAGCTAGAAGGTAACTGAAATATCAGTGGCAAACCCCTGAGAAGAGGCTGAATCAACAAATCAAGCAGGGTGACCCTCTGGATGTTCAGGGCTGTTCATTAACCACACAAGCTCGACTTAGGGAGCCCTGCATTCCTGAGGCTCCTGCACTAGACCCTACATCTCTGAAAATGAAATGAGATCTGATTTGACAGTCTGAAGTGGTTACTTTGGTATCATCTGGGCTGCCCAGATTATGGCAAACACCTCATTACACTGTGTTCTGGCCAGAGCCCAAGCACTTATAAGTTGCTTAGGATCCAAATGCTTCATTAAGGTCTCATAACGGTAGATGCACAGCGGAGCATATAAAATAGTCATCGAATTGTAATTTAAAATAGCAAGTGACATATTAAAGTCACCACGATCTCTTCTTCTTGGCATACATTTAATTATAATTCTCATGTCTACACTGATGACAGTTTTTCCAAAGGCCTCCGACAAACCATGGCTTCCCAGGAGGTAAGTGCAATGGTTTGGGGTAAAGGTAGGCTATGAGGGGCTGTGTCCCTGGACTAATTAGCAAAAAATCTTAAAATTGCAGACCAGGAAGTTCGGAGAGCCAAGATGGGGGGGCCTCTGCCGGCTCTTATCCATTTGGGGGGACTGGCTTGAGAGTTGCCCTGCCCGCCTCTCTCCATTTTTAGGGCATCTGCATACATCACTTTGGGATGCCTCCATTTATCAGCTAGATATCTTGAAAGACGTAGAACGAACATGAAGCAAACATTTGTCTAGAAAGGGAAGAAAAGGAGACAGTCGCTCAGAGGAGAAGGTTCCTTTTGTAGTCTTAGAAATAAGCCTGGGGAGAGTCTGGGACTGTTCAGTTACTCTAAATATAGACTACTTCTTAAGAGTATATATATTTTTTAATATCAAATGGGTATGGGGGGGAGTTTCTGTAGTGGCCCAGTGGAAACGAATCCAACTAGGAACCATGAGGTTATGGGTTCGATCCCTGGCCTCGCTCAGTGGGTTAAGGATCCGGCATTGCCGTGAGCTGTGGTGTAGGTCACAGATGCGGCTTGGTTCTGGCGTTGCTGTGGCTGTGGTGTAGGCCAGAGGCTACAGCTCTGATTGGACCCGTAGCCTGGGAATCTCCATATGCCGCGGGCGCAGCCTTAAAAAAGAAAGACACCCCACCCCAAAAAATGGGTATGGGGGAATTCTTCTCCACCATTCCCGTCATTAGCTTCTCCTATACCCCTGATTGACAAATTGACAGAGGTTTAGGCTTATTCTTTCCATGTCCCCCAGGAAGGCTGCTTTTTGAGAAATGCAGAAGAGGGAAGACAGCTCCTGCCTGGTCCGCCCTCCACATGGAGAGTGTTAACCCCATCCCACCGTGTGAGGCACTGTGAAACCATATACTGGAGTCAGAATTAGGCTTAATTCAGAGATGGGTTCAGTATTTCCCCCTTTTTTTCATTTTTAAAGTTTTATTGAATATAGTTGATTTACCATGTATTAATTTCTTCTGTACAACACAGTAATTCAGTTATACATATAGACATATACATTCTGGGTTTTTTTTTTTTTTTTGTCTTTTTAGGGCCGCACCTGTGGCATATGGAGGTTCCCAGGCTAGGGGTCTAACAGGAGCTATAGCCGCCAGCCTTTGCCACAACCACAGCAACGCGGGATCCGAGCCGCATCTGAGACCTACACCACAGCTCACAGCAATGCCGGATCCTTAACCCACTGAGCAAGGCCAGGGATCGAACCCGCAACCTCATGGTTCCTAGTCAGATTCGTTAACCACTGAGCCACGACGGGAACTCCCAATCCCTTTTGGATGCTTTATTAACAGTAGCTAAGAAGGACTGAAGAAATCCACATGTGCTGGAATCGAACAGCTTACACAGATGATTTAGTCTTTACTCTTGGCTATAGCTGTTTATATGGCCTATCCAGAATAGGGAAATTCGGAGACAGAGCACAGATTAGAAGTTGCCAGAGGCTAGAGGAGGGGAAATTAGAGAATTATTCCCTTTTTTCTTTTTTTCATTAGAGTATGTTGATTTACAGTGCTCTGTCCATTTCTGATGTACAGCAAAGTGACCCAGTCATACATATTTATACATTCTTTCATCTTGATTCTCATACTGTCTTCCATCATGATTTGCAATAGGTATGGCAGTCTCCCTTTGGGGTGATGAAATGTCTGAAACCAGAGAGCAGTGACGGTTGCACAGCATTGCAAATGTAGTCCTGTGTCAAGAAATGTCCCC
The DNA here is from genome assembly GCA_004024745.2 of Catagonus wagneri. Classification (NCBI taxonomy): domain Eukaryota; kingdom Metazoa; phylum Chordata; class Mammalia; order Artiodactyla; family Tayassuidae; genus Catagonus; species Catagonus wagneri. Next base: position 2,901,199 of record PVHT020002421.1, read on the forward strand.
TGAGGAGGGACAGGCAATGTGAGGCCACGTGAGCCAACCAGGTAAAAGAGGTACAGATGTCAGACAAAGACGAGGGGAGCTATTCTGTTTACAACATCCTTCCCAGAGTATGGACAGCCACCCTTAGCTTTGCTCAGACCCTGGGGTAAGCCTTCCATTGGTTTCCTCTGAGCCTGAGGTGCCCAATTTACCCAGATTCCCTTCACTCTCCATTAGATGAACACTCATCTCTAAAGCCACACCTTCCTCAATTTACAGAAAATGAAGGAGAATCTGGTGAAGCGATCGAGTCCACGTGTGGAGTTCTTGCCACCTCTTCTCAATCCTGCACCATGTAATCCAGTAGGACTCAACAATGTCTTCACATTGGGGTCACATGGAAAATTATAAAAAAAAAAAAAAAATCCCCCGCACCACATGACAAGTGCCTGGGAATTTGTTGAAAGCTTTTACGGGTGCAGCCCCGTTCCAGAACCCCTGCTCTGAAGAGCTGGGGACAAAGCAAATCCACAGTTCCAGTAAGCCAAACCCATCCAAGTATGAACTTGGAGCAGAGCGGACACAACACTGAGAAGCACTGCTGGAGAGGATACTGGGGCTGGAAAGAATGCTCCTCCGTGGCCAGCACCTATACGTGGGGAGGTTCTGGATGCAATGGCATGTACAAGGCCTGTCCAGCTGGGAATGCACACAAGGGCAGAACAGCCACAGGGGGCACCCACACCCTGACCTAAGCCTTGAATCAGCTTCCTTTATGCTCTATGGAAAGCTCAGAGAAGCCAAAACCATGGGTCAATAGCATGATGACTTCATAAATTCATAGTTCCCTCCCTAGGCAGGTGTGTGACAGAGAGCCTTTAGGAAGAAATCAGAAAGACAGATAATGAAGAAAAGCTAATTTATACCTATAGTATCCAGGTTTCTGGAATTTTCCCTCCTTTCCCACCCTCTCCTCCACTGGAAGGGGGGCCCCTTCTTCTTCCTAAAACACACCCAATTGATCCCTCACTGTGAAATTGGTCAAGAACCCCGTCCTCAGATCTTTGCTATCTCTCAAGGGTGAATTCTCTGCCAGAAGGTCACCTCCACAGAGGGTGCTCCCCTGGCTGCCCCACCGCAAACAGCTTCTAACCTTGCCCCCTGCCCCAGTGACCTTGGTTTGTTGCCGTGTCAACATCGCATTTGTTAAATTATGATGACCGAAACACGTCTTTACATCAAAAATAACAAATGTTACTTTGAGAGGGCAGATTCCTCAATTTCAGGACTATTTCTCCTCCAGATTCAATTTATTTATTTATTTATTTTTGTCTTTTTGCCTTTATACAAAGCCGTACCCGCGGCACGTGGAGGTTCCCAGGCTAGGGGTCTAACAGGAGCTGTAGCCGCCGGCCTTCGCCACAGCCACAGCCACGCGGGATCCGAGCCGCGTCTGCGACCTACACCACAGCTCACAGCAATGCAAGATCCTTAACCCACTGAGCAAGGCCAGGGATCGAACCCGCAACCTCACGGTTCTTAGTCGGATTCGTTAACCACTGAGACACGATGGGAACTCCAGATTCAATTTAGAATCCTGATAAGTCCCATTTAAAAACTGGGGTGTTTACAGAGAAAGAAATGCACTTATATTGGGAAACGTTTTAGATTTCTATATATTGCACTAATTTCCTATCACTGCTGTAACACATTAGCATAAACTTAGTAGCATAAGATGACACAAACTACTATCATATAGTTCTGCAGGTAGGAAGTCCAAAAATCGAGGTGTTGGCAGGGTGTATTCCTCTGGAGGCTCCAGGAGAGTCTCTTTCCTTGCCTTTGTCAGCCTCTTGGGGGCCACGTCCATGCCCTGGCTCATGAAACATTCCTTGTTTCATTCCAAGTTCTGCTTCCATCATTACATCTCCAACCAGTGACTCTGACTCTCCTGCTGCTCTCTTATTAAGGGTCTCTGTGATTACACTGGCACACCTGCATCATCCAGGATCATTTCCCACCTAAAAATCCTGAACTTTTTAGTCCCATCTGCAAAGTCCCTGTGCCATGAAAGGTGACATGTTCCCAGGTTCCAAGGATAAAGATATGGACATCTTTGAGAGGCCATTATGCTGTCCACCATGTATATTTTTCTTTTATCTTGCCACTTTCCCAAACCACCTAGTTATAATAGTTTCTGAGTTGATCATAGATTTTCTATATAGATATCATTTTCTTCAAATAACAATAAAATAGCCTTTTTGCTTGCAAAGTTCATACTGTTCATACCTCCTCTTGCCTCCTGTTCAATATCTATTATTTTTGAGCTAAGAAAAATTTTTTTTCTTTTTTGGCCATACCTGGGGCATATGAAAGTTCCTAGGCTAGGAGTTGAATTGGAGATGCAGTTGCAGGCCTATGCCACAGCCATGGCAACACTGGATCCACGCCATGTCTTGCAACTTATACCAGAGCTTGTGGTAACGCTGGATCCTTAATCCACTGAGCGAGGCCAGGGGTCAAACCTGCATTCACACGGAGACAATGTCGGGTCCTACCCACTGAGCCAGAGTGGGAACTCCTGAACTAAGAATGTTTAATACTGAAATGTTACAAACGCATAAAAAAAAAAGATATTAACATGGTGGTACCCATGAACACAACAACAAGACTTCACGCAAACATTTTTGCCGTATTTGACTTATAATACTTAAAAAATAAGACACCCTGGAATGCAACTAAAATTACCCCTCCCTTATTCTTCCCTCCCTCTCCAGAGAATTGAAATGCACTATTCCAATGCATATTTGTATTATCTTACATTTTTAGAATTTTCTCTGAAACAAAATCTTTGCTAGTTGCTTTTTTTCACTCCAGTTCAGCCTGGGATTTATTTATGTTGATGTAGTTCATTTATCTGAATTACTATAAAACAGTCTACTGTACAAACAAGCCACAATTTCTTTATCCATTTTCCAGTTAAGAGGCAGTAAGTTGTTTCACATTTTTGCTAGTACTGTGTTTACCGACCTTTTGTAGACATCTCATCCTGTACATGTCTGGGAGTAACCTCAAAAGCAACCACCTGGATGCATTAGTGATAAGTCATGGAGCCTTGAAATCTTTCATTTGTCCAGGTCTCAAAAGTGCTTGAAACAATTTGTACTCCACTAAAAGTGTCTGAGTTAAACTGTTTCTCCTACAAATTTGCCTACATTTTGTGTTTGTGGCTTTAAAATGTTTGCCAATATGATGAATATGGAATAGTGCTATTGCTTAGGTCGTATTTTAAGAATTCCTCAGGAGTTTAAGAGTCTTTGAGTAGGTTAACTGGGCCTCGAAGTTCTCCTCCTGTAGCTGGCTATTCAGATATTTATACTTCTAACTTCTGCAGTTAATAAATCTTTTTTATTTTCTAATGTATGCATTAAATATAAAATCTCCCTTCAGCTTCTTCTTTAACCATCCAATAAGTTATGTTATTTAATCTCCATATGGTTGATCAGACTCCAGTTATGTCATAATTTATAACTTTGCTCTTTTAGTTATGAATTATGAAAGGTGTGCTTTAACTGCAGTGTTGTCACAAAATACAGTCTGTGTGAATACATGTCTTTGATACCACTGAGATTTGATTTACAGCCCAGCACAGAGTCAATTCCTGTACATGTTCCACATTTGATTAGTAAGAATGTGCTTTCTCTGATTGCTCAGTGTCAGCATTTATATATGCCCATTAGATTAAGCTCAGTAATTTGTTGTTCAAATTTTTAATATGCTTATCTGTTAGTTTCAGTGAGGTATGTGTTAACTGATTCTGTATATGTCAAATAGCTATTAATAATTCTGTGAGGTTGTGTTTATATATTGGGAACTATATTGCTGGTTGCAATGAACTTCAAGTTTATTGCATCATCTAGTCTTTATATCACTATGTAAGGCTTCAGTGTCTAAAAAACCATTTAGTCTGGACATTAATGTAATCACCTCAGAGTACTTTTGCTTAATGTCTTACTACTTTATATAAATGATTTCAATGATTAATAATTAGTCGTGAATCTTGAAAACAATGTACAATTTAACATTAATTTATAAGTCCATATGTGTGAATCCATCAGTTGGTTAACTGATGCATTTTGTTTTTAAAGTTTTAATTTTGCTTTTTAATTCCCCCTACCTATTTTCTACTGTTTTTTTTATATTATCCCTCCACTTGTTTGAAAGTTACAATTAAGTGGCTAACTTCACTTCTTTCTTATAGGCATACCTAATTTGACAAAGTTTCCCAAACACAAGCATCTTGAAATGCTGTGAGCTGTAATCACCCCAAATCACCAGAGCTCTGAGTTATTGCTTCCCAGTGTATAGTTACACTCTATTTGTAAGCCCCCAGTGGTCATTACTATGATAATTTTTAACTACTAGAATTCATTTAGATTTGCCAACCTGGTTACCAAGTTCTTTCCTTGCCAACATTGCCTGCATCTCACTCCTTCCTCCCAGGTTCATCTGACCTCCCCCTGATGCACATGTGCCCTTTGGGTAAAATCTGAGGTTATAAACACCTTGGTCTTGGTCTAAAATTACCTGTTACTTTCACACTGAAATAATAGTTTAGCTAGGTATAGAATTCTAGACTGACAATTAGACTACTGTCTTCTGTCTTTTGTGGTTTTGTTATAAGTCCTATTGTTCTTTTGTGGGTAATCTGACCTTTCCCCTTTTCTGCTACTTTTCATACTTTCCCTGGTCCTTGCCTTTCTAGCTGTGAATTTATTTTTAGTTTAGCCTCAACAGGGCCTCAATGCCATTCCCAACATCTGAAGATTCATGCTTTCCATTGGTTCTGTAAAATTCTCTACCAGTATCTCATGAAAGATTGTTTCTCTCTTACCCTCTATTTCTCCTTTGAAATCTCATATATGCTGAACTTCCTTATGCGATTCCTCCATGCTCTTTACCTAAGTTTATATACCCAATCCTTTTATAACCTTTAGTTTAGCTCTGTGCCTCTACTGTCAGCCAGGTTTCTCATTTCATCTGCTACATTTTTCACTTGCAGAATGTCTCTTTGGTTCCTTTTCAAACCTGCTGCTTTTTCTTTCTTTATCTTTAATCCTTCTAGCCTCATTGTTTACTAACTCACCACTCGTTCCTGGGCCTCTCTGAGTGTACTTGGTAATTTTTCACCGTAATGCTGGCTTTTCCATGGGGATCTCTGGAGGACTGGGTTCCTGCAACAGGCAGTGCCAAGTTTTCGTGTTAATTCTTGGGTTTGGGATTCCCCCACAACGTTCCAGCCATGTAAATTTGGTTTCTTGAGGTGCGGGTCCAAGTCTGATTTCTCATGGTAAAGGCTTCTGTGCTTTCCACCCCAAGCCAGGCTTGAGGCAAGCCCTCTTCTTACTGTCCTGGGCTAAAGAGTGAAAATCTCCCCTCTTTCCTTAGGTCTCCTAGCGCTTAGCCATGGTGGCTTATCTTAGCCATGGTGGCTTATCTAAAACACCCCTCAGTCTCTGCCCCATAGGCTGCCTTCTGGCTTGATATTGAAGCCCAAGGCTCCTGATGTCACTGAACCTAGCAGAATGGTTTCTGTAGCAGGGATGGCATTTCATAGGCCTTACATTAAGGTACAAGAAATGTAAGTTCCTTCATTTTCCTAAAACCAAACCTGATTTCTGTCTCAACCCCTTATTTCTCCTGACTGAAGGAAGTGTTCATACATCCAGTTCCAAGTGAAACCATTAACTTCGGCATATTTATTTGTTTCATGTAATCTCAAAATCAGGATTTTTTTACTGCTGGGTATTCTCTCTAGTATAAGCTATTCCAGCTTTAAGTGTTGAAGGATTTGACTTGTCTGCAGCCACCCTCTGCCTGCATCAGCTTTTGTCAAGATGCCCACAAGGTACTGGTACTCCGCCTGCTCTGGAGCCGCCATGGATGGGTCCACATCTGCTCCACGGCCAATAGTGATAGCACCTTTCAGTGTTGGAGAGCTCATGTCATAACGGCATGATACCTGCAGGATCCAACCCTTTGTCTCAGATAAACTTCTTCCCAGAAAAGTTACGCCATTCTCCAAGGCTGTAAACAGAGTGGAGCCACCTCGGTGGTTCCTGCCCCAGTTGCCCAGGGTTGTCCCAATTCTGTTTCCTTCCTATTCCTGGATCCTGAGCCGTTCTCCACCTCTCTTGCAAGTTCATCTAAGCATTTACAACTTGTACGAATATTTTATTGAGCACGTGTATGTAACTGAAGTGGGAAGGTGGCCAGGTTAGTGGAGTTCATCATCACAACCATCATTAATTCTCTGGAGGCCAACATGAGAATAGAAAAAAAAGTTCTCTGAAGATTAAGCACTATATTGCTTTTGCCCTTGGTGCTTAATTCACGGCCAGGGATTTGACCTCTTGGCTTCATTTCCTTTATGTGCAGAATATGGGGTTTGGGGCAGCCATTGCTAAGCTCTCCTCTAGCTCCTAAAGGCTTCCTTTAGAGCTGATGAAAACCTCTCCAGACGCAACTGAGCAGGCCAGGAGGAGCTAGGCAAGGGCGACTGAGAATTCTGCTACCTTGAGTCCAGTCAGCACTCCACTGTGTTAAGAGAGGGGAACAGAAGTCTTCCCTTTTGATTATCCAAGAGGGTTGCTTTTCCCCTTCCTCACAGTGGGGTAACTTTAACATATTAATGGATCCCATCTCCCCGATGCCCAAGCCAGCTCTGCGCTCACCCCTAAGCTCTGCACCACGAAGCTCTACCCAGGCATGAAAACACACCGAAGGCGGAGCTAACAGAACCTGTTTCCAGGGGACACCGCTCCTGCCTCACAGTCAGATCAATGATTAATGATTTTTCTTTTTTTACCCCAACTGACTGTCCCCATATTCATCAGCTTAGTCAAATGACTAAGGTGTTTGAGAATCTGCTTGTTTACTAGGTCACCCGACTGGCCTGGGAAGGAGATAAGGAACGCCGTAGGTACCAGGGTCATGAGGTCACAGGGCTTCAACTGGTGGGAAATAAAAACAACCTGCCTGGAAGGGCAGGCAATCAGAGGGACCCAAGAGCCACACAGCGGACATATGGCCACTCTTCCCAGAAGGAAGCATTTACTGGCCCATAAATCAGTTGGGGACGGCGCCTGGGGCTACTCCCGCTCAGGCTTTTCCGCCGAGCTGTCCAGCAGTGTGCACAAAACCAGCTGCAGAAAGAGTGCAGGGGAGCCTACCCGGGGGGAGCAAAGGGGTCGGAAGAGGGTGCGAGATTAGAAAGGAAGGGGGTCAGAGAAGATGAGAAACACAGGGGGGAAGTGACATGTAAAAGGAGATGGAGGGAAGTAGGAATGTCCGAGCATACTGGAAAGAGAAGAGGTGGTTGTGGGGTGAACTGTGGCGTGACACAGGTTCCATGGAGATGTGTGGGGACCTGTCAACGTGACCTTACTTGGAAGTAGTCACTGCAGATGTAAGCAACTTGAGATGAGGTCACGTGGATGAGCCCGCATCCAACAACTGGTGTCCTTCTAAGAGGGACACCAGGACACAGACACACAGAGAAGATCACGTGAAAACAGGGGCAGAGACTGAAGCGATGGGAGCCCCAAGCCCAGGAACTCCACTGACTGCGGGCAACACCAGAGGCTCAAAGAGACGTGGGACAGTTTCTCCCTTGGGGCTTCCAGAAGGCACTGACCCTGCCGACACCTTGACTTTGGACTTCTGGCCTCCACCACTGTGAGCATCATTCTCTGCTCTTTCAGGTGCTCAGTCTGTGGTACATTGTCAGGTCAGCCCTCGGAAACTACTGCAGAGGGATTGAGGGAGAAAGGCGGAAGACAGGGAGGAGAGCATTCAACAAGCAGGGGGACACACACCTCCTCCTAAAAGAGAAAGGGACATGGGGAGTTCCCTTCGTGGCTCAGTGGTGAACGAATCCGACTAGGAGCCATGAGGTTGCGTGTTCGATCCCTGGCCTTGCTCAGTGGGTTAAGGATCCGGCGTTGCCATGAGCTGTGGTGTAGGTTGCAGACGCGGCTCGGATCCCGCGTTGCTGTGGCTGTGGCGAAGGCCGGCGGCTACAGCTCCCGTTAGACCCCGAGCCTGGGAACCTCCATATGCCGCGGGTGCGGCCCTAGATAAGGCAAAAAGACAAAAAAAAAGAGAAAGGGGCATGGATGAACACACACACACACGCACCCACCCGCACACACACACACACGCACACACACACTTGGAGGGTTCTGGCACTAGAAGACAGATCCAGAAAACCAGGTGCAGGCATGGGCAGACGCAGAGAAAAGCATGTACAAAAACCGGATGGCTGGGAATATACAGGAGCTGGTGCAAATTGGGGATGGGGTGGGGGTCACACAGCGAGAGACACACACAGATGCAGAGAGACAAAGGTACACATACACACAAAGAGAAACTCACACCCACAGAGACCCACACACCTGGGACAGACATAAGATAAGCACATGTGAACAAGTCTGCTGCAGCATGGGGTTCAAACCCCGTGGGCTGAGGAGGGTTGAGTGGCTCTCTGTCACCTTCAGTTGGAACAACAACAATGGACAGGCCGGCTAGACTCTGGCCACCAGCTGCGGTGTCTCCATCAGTGACTCCCATCCCAGGCGGCCAGCAGCTACCCTGGGAGAGTGAGACAGGGGACAGGGATGGTTGGGGGGGGGGTTGGAAATGGGGGGAGAACACTGAGAAGGATAAGAAAAGAAGAAGGCCTGGAGGCAGAAACTGGCCACACTGCTCCTAGAACCTGGGGTTCCCCGGGGTGGACTCCCACGCATGTGACACCTGTGTGTGCTCTGACACCCAGTCTACCCTAGACAACACGACAATGCACGCTTTTAATTTTTTTCGGGGGGTGGTTAGGGCCACACCTGCAGCATATGGAGGTTCCTAGGCTAGGGGTTGAATCAGAGTTGCAGCTGCAGGTCTACACCACAGCCACAGCAACGCCAGATCCAAGCCACGTCTGCAACCTACACCACAGCTCATGGCAACGCTGGATCCTTAATCCACCGAGCGAGGCTAGAGATGACTGAACACACATCCTCGTGGATACTAGGTGGGTTTGTCAGCGCTGAGCCACAGTGGGAACTCTCAATTTGAAATCTTTTATTTGTAGATTGGGGCTTTCTCCCAACACCGTCAGTGTGCCCAGATCATGGAGAGCCCAGTGGGCACTGCGAATTCATAGCCCGCAAGAGGGCTGGGTGCTCAATGACCAGCCTTCGCCTCAAGAGTGGTCAGGGCTCAGAGCCCGGAGACTCACGTGAGGTCTGTCCAAGGGAAGGGAGCAGCCCCTGAGGCCTTCTGCTCACGTCCTGCGGGAGCCCCAGGTTCCCATGACCAGCCAGGGGACACGCAGAGCAGAGGTGCAGGAGCCCAGACTCACAGCTCGAGCCTGGGCCCAAGCCCCCAGCCACAAACCTCACACTGAGCCCGTAGAGCAGGACGCTCTTATCAAGTTCACCCCATAAGCCTCGGAGACCCCCACTCTCCAGTAAACTCCAGGGAACAATCACACCTCCCGCAAGAGTTCCGAAAGAAATCAGAAATGCCCCAACTTATTCGCTAATCAGTTCGTGCAACCTTCGTGAATCACGAACCCAGTGCCCAGGAAACAGGTATCAGGCAAGGTCTCCATGGCAACGCAGTGAACTCTGCTGATGGCTTTGTTTTTTTGTTTCTTTGTTTGTCTGTCTTTCCTCTGTCCCGGGAATTTTTAGCTGGGCATCGCAGCACAGCATGTCACCAAGAGCAGGGGAAGGCCTGGTGAGTAAGGCATCGGCTCCTGGCCTGTCATTTAGAATGTCCTTGAGCTCCCCTCAAACTGCGGTACAGCCTCAAGAGAGGGTCAGGAATTCCCTTCTGGTTTCGCTGGGGATGAAGGGCAGCCCTGCCCCTCCGGCAGGAGGCACCAGCACGCGGGTCTAGTTTTGACAAATGAGCACCACCCGCCCGGGCTCTCAGAAACGATCCGCTTCCCACACACATTCCAAAGGACTGATTTTACAAATCCCGAGATGTGTTACATCTGCATGAGAAATACAGCCTTGGAACAAAAGAGTGAACGGTTTTTAGGCCAAACCCCACTTCTGTAAGCATAATAAATAATAAACAGTGTGTCTAATGTAGCCAAGGATACAAAAAAACTCCTGTTAAATATCACTAGAACCGAAGGCCAGCTTCGGGCCTAATGATGACGGTACTTTGGCCATACAGAAATTTCAGGCACACTTTTCAGCAGTCAATCACAATGTCTCTCGTATTCTTTTTGTTCTCCTTCTCTCTTGGCTTTTTTGCTCCGAGAGCCGTCTCTCTCTCTCAATACCAACCACCAATCATGTATTATGATCGCGCCATCCTGGCCCAGTGCATCTGAAGGCAAATGTTTTTTTTACACATTCTCAGATCCTGTTTTGCTCTGCAACAGACTGGCCCATTTGGCCATTTTTCACCTGCCTGCAATTTTACAGATGCGTGGGCATCATAAATGGTAACTGGATTAAAGACATAGCTCATGCAGCCCATTTGGCTATTATTACTTTTTAAATATGATTTAAGCCAAATGGGACCAAGCAGTAACGCTCCCCGAAGCTCTTTGAACAAAAAGACACGGGGAACAAACAATAAGTCTGGCTTTGCCAGGCCAGTGCCTTCTGCCACTGAGGGTGTAAGGAGGAGGCTAGGGGAGCAGACAGGATGCAGAGAGGGAGTCCTCTTTTGTGCAAAAGCCATAGCCCATAAAGAAGGAAAATGGGAGTTCCCGTTGTGGCGCAGAGGAATCGAATCCAACTATAGCCATGAGGTTGAGGGTTCCATCCTGAGCCTTGCTCAGGGGGTGAAGGATCCAGCTTTGCCGTAGGTCGAAGCTGTGGCTCAGATCTGATCCCTGGCCTGGGAACTTCCATATGCTGCGGGGCAGCCAAAAAAATGTTTTAAAAATAAATAAATAAATACATAAATAAATAAATAAGCAAAACTCTTTCTTCCCAGGAAATGCTTCCTGGGGCCCAGTGTCAGATGCAAGCTTCCAGACCCCAGGCTTTGCTGTGCGGACCCATGCCTGTACGTACCAAAAGAGGCCCTCCCTTCAAGCAGCCTGTGTCTGTGCGAGGTCGTAGCGACCACATTAGGACTGCCAGGGGGTCAGCGTGACGAAACCAACTGTGTGTTTGCTGCAAAACATACTGAAGAGGGAAATCCTTGTGTAAGAGCCTCCCCACACCGGGCAACGCCAACTGCAGGTGTATATATCTACCCTGGATTTATTCTTATTTTTATTTTTTGCTTTCTAGGGCTGCTTTTGTGGCATATAGAAGTTCCCAGTCGAATCAGAGCTACAGCTGCCGGCCCACGCCACAGCCACAGCCACAGGGGATCGATCCTAAGCACATCAGTGACCCACACCACAGCTCACGGCAATGCCCAATCCCCAACCCACTGAGCAAGGCCAAGGATTGAACCCACATCCTCACGGGCACTAGACAGATTCATTTCTACTGCACCACAACGGAAACTCCTTACCCTGGATTTTATGACTGTTCTGAGGCCACAGGCAGCTCAGCTCCCTGTGTGACCGCCAGAGTTCCTTTCGGTACGAAGGGAAACATCAGGCCACCTTGGCTGAGACTGGTGGACTTGAGGGGACACAAGGGATGCGGGTTCGATCCCTGGCCTCGCTCAGTGGGTTAAGGAGCGGGTGCTGCCGCCAGCTGTGGTGTAGGTTGCAGACGCAGCTCAGAGCCTGTGTGGCTGTGGCTGTGGCTGGCAGGTCTAGCTCCAATTCGACTCCTAGCCTGGAAACTTTCATATGCCTCAGGTGTGCCCCCCCCAAAAAAAAAAACCACAGCTGTGGAAGGAGGCACACCACTGCCCCCATTAATGGGGCAGCACCAAGCCACAGGGCACCTCACCCTCCGTGAATAGAATGGCACCATGAGCCTTCTACATGGTGCTCAGAACACACTTTCACACACTTGCATTTAGAGCACCTTGGATGTTCCCTGGTGGCTCAGTGGGTTAAGGATCCAGCATTGTCCGTGGCGTGAGTTCCACCTCCCGGCCCATGAACTTCCACATGCCACAAACCAAAAAAATAAACCTCCAACAAACAGAGCACGTCGCAGTTCACCTTTCAGAGTTGGGATGGGGCCGTCGTGTCCGTCCAGTTGTCCCAAAGGGTCGTTGGGGTCCGGAACCTCCGCTTGCCCTGGCAAAAGAGCACAGCACACACATGCGTGAGATTTTGTTTCAGGAGCTTGACTTCGCTTTGCACGCAACACGACCGTGTTTTAGCAAAACTGCCCACTGTTTGTAGGAAACCTAGAGGCATAAGGCGTTAAGGAAACTTCCGAAGGGCTTTGGGGGCATCAGATCTGATATAACAGCAAAAGTGATTCTTGAGCTTATCCCAAGAACGGCCCAACACGAATGCTTTGCAGGCCGCAAGGAGGAAGCAAACACGTGTCTGAAGCCCTGAGCTTCGTTAGGCAAGGAGAGAGAAATGAAAACACCGACTGGCAAAATCAAACCCTTCTGCAGCAGAGGTCAGCAGGCTATCATCTTGGTACTTCTAAATAAATTCAGAATTGAAGTTTCCTCAGCAGCTCATTTTCCTTCCCATTCCCAGACCCAGCGGCATCCAGGAGCCAAGTACTGCTCTACACAAAACTTGTAAGGACACAAGTTTCCATCTTCAGGCAAAGACTGTGTCAGCGGGAGCAGCCACCCCCAAGGTCAAAAATACCAAGGGCAAGAATACATCTGCTGCTCAAGAGGGAATATGGCACAAAGTCATGGCCTCCCTGTCCAAGAATGCCAGGGATTGAGTTCCCATCGTGGCTCAGTGGTTAACGAATCCAACTAGGAACCATGAGGTTTCGGGTTTGATACCTTGGCCTTGACTGGGTCCCACTGGCTGGAGGTGGGAGGTGGGGCTAAAAATGGTCCGCTCAAGGGTGACTCTGACAACACATCTGGGTGGATCTGGCTTTATGGCATCAAAGCCTATCCAAGAGTGACACAGACCTACAATGGAAAACCATGCATCTTATGGAGTTCCCGTCATGGCACAGCAGAAACGTATCCGACTAGAACCATGAGGTTGTGAGTTCGATCCCTGACCTTGCTCAGTGGGTTAAGGGTCCGGCGTTGCCGTGAGCTGTGGTGTAGTTCGCAGACGTGGCTCGGATCCTTCGTTTCTGTGACTGTGGTGAAGGCCGGCGGCTGTAGCTCCGATTGGACCCGCAACCTGGGAACCTCCATATGCCTTGGGTGAGGGCCTAAAAAAAAAAGGGGGTTAAGATGATAAATTTCATGTTATGTGTATTTATCTCAATTTAAACAATTATTAAAGGCAGTTTATAATTCCGTATTGGGTCACCCACTTGTCTCTCTTAAATGAGAGATGGAAGGCTAACCAAGCATCTAGCACATCAGACCCCCCTCTTAAGATGAGGCCTTGCTCGTCTTGCTCAGAAAAGCTGAGGTCTAAAAGTGGAGTAAAAGTGATTTTCAGGCACACAAGATTCTTCAAATTATTTAGCTAAACCAACACTGACGGGTTTAACGGCACCCGTGTGTCTAAGCTGATCCTCTCTACATGCTGACTCCTAAATCGTGAGATACGCGAGGTGACACCTTAGTTGGCAATGCCCTTAGAATCCAGGCCCAGTTCCCAAATGGCCAGCAGGAGAAACGGCTTCTGAATGAGCCCATCATATCCAGTTAGGGAAGATTCCCATGGGCTCCTGTACCATCTTTCACAAAATGCCTGTGATCAACCATTCGGTAGTAAGACCTTTATTCTCTAAAGCTACCCCAACAACTGTATACCTCTCCTATGGCAATCACTTCATCCCCTGAATTAATAGTTGCAGATAGATAGATGATAGATAGAGAGACAGACAGACAGATAGTTTTTTTCTTCAGGGCCACACCCATGACATATGGAGGTTCCCAGGCTAGGGGTCTAACAGGAGCTGTAGCGGCCGGCCTTCGCCACAGCCACAGCAACGCGGGATCCGAGCCGCGTCTGCGACCTACACCACAGCACACGGCAACGCCGGATCCTGAACCCACTGAGTGAGGCCAGGGATGGAACCCACATCCTCGCGGATACTAGCCAGGTTCATTACTACTGAGCTACCACAGCAACTCCGGTATTTGCATATATTTTCATTTTCCTCAACAGACTATAAACAGCTGCATCTCTAGCGGGGGTTAACGGTTTAGTACTAAAACCTAGACAGAAGCCGGGGCTGATCTAGGACCGAGAAGAGCAGAAGCTACTCAGGCCAATCAACGCCGTTCAGCTTGGGTTTGAAATTTTAAATTGGCATGTTACGCATACCATCACTCAGCACTGTTTAAATGCAGAGAGACCACAGGGAATCAAACACACTTGCTCTATATACACACATCTGAAAGAGGCATAAAAATTATTAACTGCTTAGGAATTGACAAATGGTGTGAAACAGTCAAATAAATACACATCCTGAAGAAAAATAAGCCCAATTCCACTGTGCAAAAGATTCCCGGCTCTCCCAAGGCAGCTTTCAGTGAAAGCATGAGTATGTTCGCTTGCATCCGAGCCAGAGTGTGAACACGCACGCTCCTCGTGGGAGAAAAGTGATCCAAACGCTTCTGTCGACTCGTAAGTAGACGTCACCCCCACGCAGACATGCAGAGTCACCACTGACATGAGAAATGCGAATTCTCCCCGAACACGTTGTGCTGGTCAAGTACATACGCTGGGATTTGATTGTCGTTTCTTTCAACATTAAGCATTATCCTCGGTAAAAATTTAGTTTGGGTATTTGAGCAAGAGCATATCACTAAAAGCGTTTTCCAAAGCATATTTGCAAAACCAGGTAAATTTCACAGAGCCCATCTGGCTAGCATCGGGGACCCCAGGCTTTGAGACACAGAGGTGAAAGTGTGCAGAGGCAAAGCCCCAGCCCATTTCCTCTGCAAGTCAAATGTGTGAATAAATTCTCGGTATTCAATCAGCTGGATCCTTAGAACTGACACCTCAAATTTCAGCAAAACTGGGGTTCCCGTTGTGGCTCAGTGGTTAATGAATCCAACTAAGAACCATGAGGTTGCGGGTTCGATCCCTGGCCTTGATCAGTGGGTTAAGGATCCGGCGTTGCGTGAGCTGTGGTGTAGGTTGCAGATGCAGCTCGGATCCCGCGTGGCTGTGGCTGTGGCTGTGGCGTTGGCCGGCAGCTACAGCTCCTGTAAAACCCCTAGCCTGGGAACCTCCATATGCCGCGGGTGCGGCTCTAGATAAGGCAAAAATACACACACACAAAAAAATTTCAGCAAAACTAGGGCACCATCACATGCTGTTGCTTCCTAACCGAGAAATAAGGGCGCCATTACATTCTGAAATTAACAACTGTCACTCTTCTACACGGCAGAATGGCTGTCCTCACTCAAGATGCCGCACCTCCTAAACGTATAAGCAAAACGTTAGGACAAAAAAAAAAAAAAATATATATATATATATATATATATATATCAGAGCAACATGGATAGAACTAGAGACTCTCATACTAAGTGAAGTCAGAAGGAGAAAGACAAATACCATATGATATCATTTATATCTGGAATCTAATATAGAGCGCAAATAAACCTTACCACAGAAAAGAAACTCATGGACTTGGAGAACAGACTTGTGGTTACCAAGGCTGAGGGGGAGGGAGTGGGATGGACTGGGAATCTGGGGCTAATAGATGCAAACTCTTGCATATGGAATGGATAAGCAATGAGATACTGCCGTACAGCACTGGGAACTATATCTAGTCACGTATGATGGAGGATAATGTGAGAAAAAAAATGTATATATGTATGTGACTGGATCTCCTTGCTGTACAATAGAGAACTGACAGAACACAATGATAATCCAATGATAATGGAAAAAATAAAAATCATTTAAAAATAATATCAGGGAAAATCCAAAAAAGAGATGAATGGTATGGATTTTGGTAAAGACTAATGTGTGGGTATTGGCACATTCGCTGTGGCAAGTGTACTGCCCTAATATAAGATTTAACACTGAGGATGCAGAGGGTGAGGTATGTGAAAATTCCCCGTACTATCTTCCCACAGTAAAAGGTTTGCTGAATAACTATTATGCCTTCTACCACGCTGGTCAAGCCCTTAGCGAAGGCTCGCAAGTAAAGGGCCGTAAGGAAGATCCTATCTCCAAACAGCCTCAACGGTGCAGGCTGGGTGTGAGCGCTGACCACATGAACGGAATACGACACAGATTCCCAGGATCTGATATAGGTTATGCCAAGATCCGATCACATGCCAATCAGATCTCTTTGGAGAATGTCAGGCTTTGAGCGAAATGTCACACTGACTGTCACAACGTGGTACTTAGTGTGTATTCTTAGCAGCGCTTATCAATGTCCTACACATTCAGGGCAGAACCAATTGGTGTCGGCAGAGGGACCAGATAAAAGGCTGCATTGTTTATGTTGCTGGGCTTGTGAAGGAGTCAGGGTTTCCCACAGGCCTGCGATCACTGGAGGTGCATGCTCTGCCCAGATGTGTGCCAGCTGTGAGCAGTTAGAAACTGTGCCCCCTGGAGTTCCCATTGGTGGTGTAGCGGTTAACGAACCCAACTAGTGTCCACGAGGACGCGGGTTTGATCCCCGGCCTTGCTCAGTGGGTTGAGGATCCGGCGTTGCCGTGAGCTGTGGTGTAGGTCGCAGATGCGGCTCAGATTCCAAATTGCTGTGGCTGTGGTACAGGCTGGCCGCCTTAGCTCCGATTTGACCCCTAGCCCGGGAACTTCCATATGCCAAAGGTGGGGCCCTAAAAAAGACAAAAGACAAAAAAAAAAGAAAGAAAGAAAAGAAACCATGCCCCAGAAAATAAGATCTTCTGGACCTTTCTCTCGACATGGTCCTCTAAGTGACCTCTTGATGTAAGTCATCAGTAAGAAAGAGAGTTTTATGTCTGCAAAGTACACGTGGATCTACGCTGATCTCCAGGTTTCTTCTCTAGTATTAACATACCACTCTTTTCATGATACGTAGAGACATGATAAGAGAGAGTTCAGTGATGAAGTTCAACCCATGCCCTCGAGGCCGAGTGCTCTGCTGGTTTTGATGTGTGTTTCTCTCAAAAATGTTCTGTTATTCAGACCATTCATTCATTCATCCCTACCTGTTGATCTGAATCAGTGCACTTGCTGTGATCTAATTAGATGTGGTCTCTGGCCTATTTGGACAACTTCAAAGCAGCCTCCTTTTTAATTAGCGAGAACATTTCATTCAGTAAAGCTTGGCATTCTTGGATCTGGCCATCCTTAATGAAGGTATAATTTCCAGAGTATAAGAAAGAAAAGCAGTCAGGGCGTGTGGGAAAAAGAGCGGAGCCTGGAAGGGTGAGCACGCAGGGGGCCAGAAGCCCCTGGAAGGGCCACGATGGATTTTAGGGTGAGCTGTGCTGCATGAAAACTCAGCACAACCACTGGCAACCGGAAATGTCTGTCATGGGTTCCAGAACAATCACTTGGCTCAGTAACGTGTCAAATCGAAAACATCCACGATGCTGGAAATGCAACAGTTAAGGAAAAAAAAACCTTAGTAACTGGAAAGGAGCACAGTATAAAATCCTAAACGGTGAGCCCATTCGCCTGGGAACAGGGCCAGAGAAAGTACGTCGATAGTAAAGGCACTCGATAGTGTTTCTGGGCTACGCGCTTATTACAACATTATACCGTGTGTCTTAATTGCCAGCTAGAAAACCACACAGCGTTCAAGATGAGCTGCCAGTACCTAATCGGCAGTAGCCTTAACAGTTTGTAATTTTTCATTTCATTATTTCTAAATCCAAGTTGGGTAAATATTAGCCTCTGGGTCTACATTCCTTACAGGGGTGACCTAACTCTGCTCTGGAAATAAGAGGTCAAACCCAACAAACTGAAAAACGGACTAGCCAGCGTCTCTCACCAAGTTAACGTCCACAGCCAAGATATCAAACCCCCACAGGGAGTCCAGGCACAGGCCCAACTCCCTCCAATGTGGCCGCCGCATGCTGTTCCTACCTCTGTCACAGGCCATCCCCAGAGCCCCCAACAAAGTCCCACTGTCAGGGGCCAAGTGAAGACTTGATTGAAGGGGGAGTGAGGCCACCCGGGAGGCTGAACTGGGGCCTCTCACCGACCTCCTCTCTCTCCCAACACCTACAGCCCTGCGCTGAGGTGGCGAGGGGGGTGGGGTGGCTGCAGAGCCAGGAGGCCGGGAGCACCCACCCGCACCCACCCGCAACAGATGCGACTGGGAGGGAGAGACCCCGACACGCTTCACTGCAACACACGCTCTGGGGCCTAATGGCGCTGAAGGACCTGCTTGTTCCTGCAGCAAAAATGGCAGAAGAGGCGCAGACAGAAATGCTGGGTGAGTCCTGCAAGCTCATCCTGTTTCCACGTGGTGTCACAGAAGACCGTGGAGTATCAGTTATTCCCATGCACACGAGGAATCACTTTTTTGCCTTGAATCTCTGGAAGGTTTTTAATTAAAGGTAAGGAAGGAATAGTTTAAAAAAAAAAAAAAAACCTTATTCGAAAAAGAAACTGTATGGAGTTCCCATCGTGGCTCAGTGGTTAACGAATCTGACTAGGAACCGTGAGGTTGCGGGTTCGATCCCTGGCCTCGCTCAGTGGGTTAAGGATCTGGTGTTGCCGTGAGCTGTGGTGTAGGTTGCAGACGCGCCTCGGATCCCGCATTGCTATGACTGTTGCAAAGGCCGGCGGCTACAGCTCCTGTTAGACCCCTAGCCTGGGAACCTCCATATGCCATGGGTGTGGCTTTAGATAAAAAAGGCAAAGAGAAAAGAAAAAGAAAAAGAAACTATGTACTGTTCCATGATAATACTGGAAGTTACTGTCTCCTTCTCTTTAAATGGCCACACCCGCAGCATATGGAAGTTCTGGGGCCAGGAACTGAATCCAAGCTGCAGCTGTGGCTGCAATGCCAGATCCTTTAACCTACTGTGCTGTGCCGGGGATCGAACCTGCGCCTCCACAGTGACCCGCGCTGCTGCAGTCAGATTCTTGACCCACTGCCGCGGCGGGAACTTTGCAGCGCTGGATCCTTAACCCTTTGCACCATAAAGGAACTCCTGGAAGTTACTTTCTGTTTGCCTAAGGGAGAGCTTTAACTCCTCAGCTGCAGGTGCAACAGCCTTGGAACCCAGGGCTGCCTGGAGAAATCTTAGGGTGAGTAAATGAGATCCAGCAGGAATGAGTTTGGAAGGTTTGCAGCAGCCTCTTTCAAGCAGGAATCTCTGTCCAGCCTGTGGAGCCAGAGGTTGCTCCCAACCCCAGAGCAGGTCAACCAGTTGTCCTAATGTGAAAGCATGAGTTTTGCTGGCAGTCCTTACTTCAAGCTCATGGAAACAAACAAGGGTACACATCTGTTATAATCAGAGATGACAGCACCGGGTTTTTTTTGTTTTGTTTTTTGTTTTGTTTTGTTTTGTTTTTGTCTTCTTGCCTCTTCTAGGGCCGCACTGTGGAGGTTCCCAGGCTAGGGGTCTAACAGGAGCTGTAGCCACCGACCTACACCACAGCCACAGCAACGCGGGATCTGAGCCGCGTCTGCAACCTACACCACAGCTCACGGCAACACCAGATCCTTAACCCACTGAGCGAGGCCAGGGATCGAACCCGCAACCTCATGGTTCCTAGTCAGATTCGTTAACCACTGAGCCATAGCGGGAACTCCTGGTTTTTTTTTTTTTAAGGGAGCTTTTGTATGAGTTTGCTAGAGCTGCCCCCACTGCTTGGGCCGCCCAAACAGCCATTCTGGGGGTCAGAAGTCCGAGACCAAAGGGTTGGCAGGCTTGTTTCTCCGGCAGCCTCTCTCCTCGCCTTGTGGATGGCCTGCTTCTCCACGTGTCTTCACACGGTCTTCCCTCTGTGCGCAGATATCAGTCACAGTGGACTGGGGCCCCCCCTGGTGATCTCATTTTACTTCTATAAAGGCGCTGTTTCCAAATTAGGTCCCATTCTGGGATCCTGGGGGTTAGGATTCCATTCTCTCCATTTCAGGAGAGAACTCAACCCATAACAGGTAGTGTTACTTCTCTTCAAAGCTTCTTTATAACTCATGCTTATTTGAAAGTGACTTTTGCAAGCGTTTGGAGCAGGCTGACAGAGATGGAGAAAGACTAAACAGGGGCTCTGGACTAGGTACAGAGCTGCCTGGCTGGGCTCGCCGGGACGCTGCAGGGAACTGCCAACCACTTGCTAAAGATCTAGTGCCCTCACTCCTTCATCCTGCAGACACCCCCCTGTGGCTGCCCTCCAGCAGATATCAGTTGGGTACGCTTGTCCCCTGAGCTTCATCTCCCCAAGGTCTCCAGCAGCAGCCGTGGCATCTTCCCAGGCCCCTTCTTCTCAGGCTGGCATTCCTCCTTTCTCATAATATTTACACCACCACCACCAGTCCGAAGAGCAGGATGGCATGCCCGGAGTGGGGAAGGCTGTGGTCACATCTGCAGCAATATGCTGACCATTTTTGGTAATGACGACGTTCAACATTTACACAGGGCTGCCCCGTTTTATACGATGCAATTAAACAACTGCCTTCACCTGACTTTCCATCTTTGGCTCCTCTCCCGCCTCCTTCTCCCCTGGGAACGTCTCCTCGTCTCTGGCCTTATACATGCTGGAGTGGCCAAGAGCTGCGCCTGCAAAAGCCTTCCCTCTCTTTCTGTGTCTCCTCAATGGTCTGGTTTTTCAGGACAGCCAAATGCCCACCACTCCCCAGTGTACCTGTCCGAGCTGAACCTCTGCACGGAAAGAAGGGCTCATAAACCGGAGGACCCGCTCACGTCTTCACTGGCACGTCTAATAGACGCATCAGTCTCAGCTTCTCCAAACAGGAATCCAGACCAGCTTTCCTGCTCCCCCGCCTAAACTCAGCCCACCTCCCTAAAGTCTGCGCTTCTAAAAGGAGTCTCAGACATCATCACCTGCAACGGCAGGGGTGAATCTCAAAAGCATAAGCTGAGTGGAAGAAGATACACATGCAAAAACCCTGTATCGTATGACCCCGCTGATACCATGTTCACAAATGGGCAGAGAGGCACCTGCAGTGATGGAGGACAGAAAACTGGTTACGGTTCCGGGTGGTTGCCAGGAAGCGGGCGGGAGACAGGGGACCTTATTCAACATGCCAAACACTTCTCGCTACATTGATGCACACAACCCTGCCGCTTAACCTGCTTCCCATTTTTCTTTTCCCCTTAAGCACTTCCAAGAGACCATCTGCTCATGAGACCATTCATTGTCCATTAGTTTGTCTGCCTCCTCATCCAGGAAGTAGGAAGTTCTGCCTATCTGCTCAGTGCTCTTTCCCAGCATCTGCCGCACAGCCTGTAGCTGATCATTTGGCGAATGGATGGATAGATGCGTCTGTGCTCAACAACTTCCGGCACCTTCAACCTGCTCAGAGGCTGAGCCAGATCCCCCTCAGCCGCACGGGCTCACAACACACACACATCTGGCCTCGCCTCAACTTCTTTCCCCTTTACTCTCTTGGCAGCAATTCTAGCCCATTCTCCCTCTAGGGGTTTGCATTTATTCTTCCCTCTGCCTGGAACACTTTTGCCCAGATCGCCCTGTAGCTCACCCCTCACTTCCTTGGCTCCAAGGTTCGCTCCCCCAGAAGCCCTTGTTGAAAGCATCCAGGGCCCACTGTGGCCTGCCCCATCTGAGTCCGTCTCCCATCGGAAGAGGGTGGCCTCCACGATAGCAGGTGTTCATGATGATCTGGTGTCCACCGCTAGGCACCCCAGAATGCAAGAGGCACTCCGTGACCAGGGGAGGAATAAACAAACACTGGCAGTGTCCTAGGACCATCATGCTCAGGGGTGAGGAGAAGTCCTGAGGCGCACGTCACATTTTGAAGAACAGAGCTCAGGCCTGCTCCAGGTGTAAACGGCACCTCCTCCTGCATCACGTCGGCTCCTCTTCCCAGAGGCAGACAAGAGCGCCCCAACTCTGCTCCCTCGGGACTGGCTGCAGGGCCCAGCCCCTGCTCCTCCAGATCATTCGAGATGAGTGCTAGATGGCTCTCAGACCTGGGAATCCTGGCAGTGCCCCGAGGAGCTCCACCAAGCCCGCATCACACAAGCTCTCCAACAACACGACATTTTATTTTTTTGTCTTTTTGCCTTTATCTAGAGCCGCACTCACGGCAAATGGAGGTTCCCAGGCTAGGGGTCTAACAGGAGCTGTAGCCGCCGGCCTTCGCCACAGCCACAGCAACGCGGGATCCGAGCCGCGTCTGCAACCTACACCACAGCTCACGGCAACGCCGGATCCTTAACCTACTGGGCAAGGCCAGGGATCGAACCACAACCTCATGGTTCTTAGTCGGATTCGTTAACCACTGAGCCACGAAGGGAACTCCAACACGACCTTTTAAATATGCATATATATCTTCACTACCCCAAATGCATAAAATGAAGCTTTTACAATTTTGAAACTATACCACGTGCTCCTTAACCATAAACAGGGCCAGCTGCTGAAACACACCCACAGGGGTGCCTCTCAGATGCATCCGCCCAAGTGAAGAGGCCAGACTCCTGGGGGACATGCTGGAGAAGGACTTCTAGGAGGATGGCCTGAGGGTATCGATGAACTCACTTTCCCGCCAAAACAACAAAAATACAAGCAAAACAACAAAAACCAACCATTTAAGAACTCAGATAATGAACCAGAGCTGCAGAATGAACTGAAAAATCCTCCAAGAGAAAGATTGAACCTTGGCAAGAGGGCAGGGCCGTGCCGGGTTCACACAGGCTGCGACCACCGTCCCTCCCACCCCAGCAGCCCTGCAGATGGCCGGCAGATCTGAAGCCTTTGCAGTTCTGTTGAAAGTGCCAGCCCACAGTCACTATTGTGTCTGGACTTGCACCGCCCTGGGAAATCTCTAGGTTTCTCTAGAGCTGAGCTGGGGTGGGGTCGTGGGGAGGGTGGCAGGTGGTGCCGGCCCCTGGGGCGTCACCCAAACAACAACAGACTGCTGGCAACACCTCAGCTGCCTAATGCTGCCACTACAACTGCAGTAAACTTGAGCCCAGCCCTGAATTTAAAAGGAAATCCAGGAAAACTAGAGGACCTCAGCGAACTTCAAAAGCACCGATGCATTTCCAGGATCAAAAAGGCTTTGCATGGAAGGTGATGCGCATGCCCAAGAAAGACCTCAGTTAAGAAGACACCGGGCCCTTGTCTTTGCTGCAATCCAGAAGTGACAGCCAAGGCTGATGTTTGATGGCATGCCTTCTCACCAGATCCTTTAGCAAAAGATGCAAGAAAATCTCATGACCAATGACTGGTTAATCACGCAAATATACTGACTCACATGTCACCCCTAGGAATCAAGCCTTAAAAATGTAAGGGACCTTCTGTTAAGTGTTCTTACCACACTCACAAAATAACAATAATTATAACAACGATGATAACAACAATAAAGAGGGTGAGAGGAAACGTGTGGATGAAATGACATGTTTATTGCACAGACTGTGGTGATAGTTTCATGGGTTTACACTTATTGCTAAACTTAACAAGTTGTATATATTAAATATGTGCAGCTTTTTGAATGTCAATCATACTTCAATCAAGTGATTCAAAAAATAAAAATAACTTAAAAATAATAAGTAACTCAGTAGTTACACATTAGTGGGATTATAGAAACTTCAGAATTAATGAAGTTATTTTATTCACTTCAGTAATTTAAAAAACATGAACAACATCCAAAATGAAACAAAAACAAAACCCCAGCAGCAAAAAAATACTTTGAAGGGTTTGAGAAATCTGCTGCCAGAGCTGTTGAAATATGATCTAAAAACGATCTGTTTAAAACAAAGAGCTACAAAGACATGTGAAGAAGTAAGAAAGTATGCCACAGGAAGGGAAAAAAAAATGCCACAGAAAAGGGGGTCCCTGAAGCACGAAGACTATTATAAATATGTTCACAGAACTAAAGAAAAGAATATCTAAAGAAAAGAATTTACAGTGACTTTATCTCATGAAATACAGAGTATCAATAAAGTGATAGAATTAAAAGACTCAGAAATTCTACTGCTGAAAGTACAATAACTGAAATTCAACGGATTTGAACTGGTAGAAGAGAGAATCCGTGAACTGGAAGATAATTTACTGTCTTTACTGGGATAGAGATTGTACAGTCTAAAAAGAAGAAAATGAGTTCCCGTCGTGGCTCAGCGGAAATGAATCCGACTAGGAATCATGAGGTTGCGGGTTCGATCCCTGGCCTTGCTCAGTGAGTTAAGGATCCAGCGTTGCCATGAACCGTGGTGTAGGTTGCAGACGCAGCTCGGATCCCGCGTTGCTGTGGCTGTGGTGTAGCTCCGATTGGACCCCTAGCCTGGGAACCTTCACATGCCGTGGGTATGGCCCTAAAACGACAAAAGCCAAAAATAAATAAATAAATAAATAAATAAATAAATAAATAAATAAATAGAAGAAAATAAAATCAATGAAGAAAAATAACAGAGCATAAGAGACCAGTGGGACGCTATCAAAGGTACCAATACCAACGTACTAGGAGTCCAGAACGGAAAAGAGAAAGACAGAAAACATATTTGAAGAAATAATAACCAAAACTTTGATTAAAAGTATTAATTTACACAAATTTAAGAAACTCAAGGAACTGTAGGTCGGGTAAGCTCCAAGATATCCACAACTAGACACATCACAAACTGTTGAAAAACAATCACAGAATATTGAAAACAGCAGGAGAAGTGGCTCATTATGTGTAAGGGTTCGTCAATAGGATTATGAGTTGACTTCCCATCAGAAATAAATCCAGTGTGATGACCTATTTAAACTGTTGAGGAAAGATAACCATCAACCAAGAATTCTATGTCTAGCTAAATAAACTCTTTTTCAACATTTAAGTTAGGTCACTTCCAAATCAACAATAGCGACAACAAAATAGAAAATCTACTATTAGCAGACTGCTCTACAAGAAATAGTAAAGGCAGTCATTCTAGATGCAGTGAAAGCGCATTTGAAGGAATCTTAATTTAAACAAGGAAATAAACTGTACCAGATACTATGAAAAACAATGTAAACATATTTTTTGTTTGTGGCAATTTTGTAAACATATTTTTTTGTTTCTTTTATTTGTTTTAGAATACTACTGCATAAAACTATCATTACGAGACTGTGCTGATGAAAAAGTATATAAAGATGTAATTTATCGCACTAATAGTTCAGAGAAGAGAGGAGAGAGGACTGATATGCTGGAGCAAATTGTTTACTTTTAAAATTAAGTTCATATTAATCTGAACTAGATTTTTTTTTTAAGGGCCACACCCACAGCATATGGAGGTTCCCAGGCTAGGGGTCGAATCGAAGATGCTGCTGCACTATGAAAACAATATTTTAAAATTATATATATATAATATAATATATATAATATTATATATACACACACATATATATGTGTGTATTATATATATATACACATACATATGGGAGATATTATAAAAGAATTTTTAAAGTATACTAGGAAATGTATGCTTAACATAAAAAAGGTAGAAATCAAAGAACAGAGGAACAAAAAAGTCATGACATAAAGAAAATAGGTAGCAAAATGACAGAATTAAAACTTACGTTATCAATAATTAAATTAAGCACAAATGGATTAAAAGGATAAATAAAACACAAAATTTGGTATAATGGCTTTTTAAAAGAATGTTAATAAATAAATAAAAGAAATAAAGGAGCTCCCGTTGTGGCTCAGCAGTAATGAACCCAACTAGTATCCATGTGGATGTGGGTTCAATCCCTGGCTTCACCCAGTGGGTCGGGGATCTGGCGTTGCCGTGAGCTGTGGTGTAGTTTGCAGATGTGGCTTGGATCCTGTGTTGCTGTGGCTGTGGTGTAGGCCAGCAGCTGCGGCTCTGATTTGACCCCTAGCCTGGGAACGTCCATATGCTGCAGGTGTGGCCCTGAAAAGCAAAAAAAAAAGGAAAAAAAAGTTTATTTAACAAATTCTAGAACATAAATATAACAATTTAACAAATTACATAACTTAATGTACAAAAAGAAATAAAACAATATATTAGGATTTCTCTGCATGCCTTTCCCCCAACTTGAGAAGAAAGTCTTTATATTCTCTTTCCTGAATATCTTCCACTGCGGTGAATACTATTGAATGATGTCTGATTTCTTCAATGAAAAAGCAAGGATTCTGGGACATCGACATAAACATTCATATTTTATAGGTACAGTACTATACAACACTCATATCGAATCAATTAAAGCAATATAGGCCACTGCTAGTGGGTATCATAAAAATGCACGTAATTGCCAACTGTGATTTTTTTTCTATAAATTAATGTCTTTGTCTTTCCCAAGTCTCTCCTCTAAGGACAGAATTTATTGAAAGAATTAAGTTAGTAATCCTATCCCCAGACACTACTTATTTCCCCTACCCCCGTAAAAAGGGACGTTTTCCAGTGCATTGTTTTACCTCACTGAGACTCTTAAAACTCATAAATCATGGTTGTTGCAGGCTTTTCTTTGAGGCTCTTTTATTTTCACAGCCAGAAGCCCTAAACTAATCAATCACGGACTAATGTCATGGGTAATGACCGCGGGGATGACTTGCCTTTTCTGTCTCTCGAGGCCGCACGCAGGTGTGCTCTTAGCCTGGTGTTTTAAAGCACTTTTGCCTTAACAACCACATGGGACCCGGGGACCCCTCTGTCCATCACTATTGCAAAAACACACATGGATGTGTACACACACACACACAGACACATACACATGGACACACACAGACACTCAAGAACACAGGCACAGGATAAGCAATAAGGCCCTACTACATAGCATAGGGAACTATACCCAAGTGACACACTGGCTATGTTTCTACTTGTTTCTCATCACAATCTGGCTTCTCAGAGAGGGACATCATTGCAGACGTTGTCAGCAGTGTGAGATACCCCCGTAGACCAGCTCCCTCTTAGGACTCTGGCTAGGGTTACAGAGAAAGGTAGGGACAGTGTTGCTGGCTGGAGAGAGACTCGGAATACCCAGATATCTGAGCTGCTAGAGGAAACACTCGCTCTTATCCAAAGGCAGGAAAATCTTGATGGTTTCACCATTCTGTGTTTTCCCACGGCGATAAAAATGCAAACACGAAAACGGAAGGAAGGCCGGTGAGAGCGAAACACGGGCTGGACCACGAAGCGGACACGGAAAGAGGCGAAGGGGCCAGGGGCTCACAGCGTGGACACGCCAGATCCAACCCACCCCCCTAAACCTGCAAACCCTTTCCCAGGCTGGCTTCATCCTTCATTCTAGGCCCCCGTAAAGTTCACGGCCATGTTTCCAAAGAGACATTATTTATGCAAAACAAGCTTTTCTTCCATGTGCCCCGGCTTGCCAACAGCAAAGAGCTCGTAAGGGGCCCCGGCCCCTGTTTAAAATATGCACCAAAACACACGCCAAGTCTAACACCACGTAAATATCAAGGGGAGTAAAGGCCTGGAAACGCTCCATCTCGCAGGGCCAAGTTGGCAAAAAAAGGGATGTCAGACTAAGGAATCCAGCAAGGTGGCTCCCAGAACTCCATGCTCCAGCACCACGGACAACCTCTACCCAGAAAGCTGGATCGTACCCGCACTCGCCTCGCTGTCCCTCCCATCATTACTTTCATGTGTAAGGCACTTTAAGCACAGAAGAGTTTAGATAAACTGAACCCTGACATCTGTGACAAGTCTGCTGAATACAAATGCATTCCACACAGGAGGCTTAGCAGTCCCGGGGTCCCCAGCGGGAGTTCCCTGAAAATGCTCAGGATGGTTTAGACCCAGGAACCTCCCAGAAGGTAAGATCTGCAGGGCAGGGTGCTGGACATGGCCTGAAAAGCTGTCAGGTTATCCTCTTTCCAAGCTCCTTTTGGACCAGACCAGGCCTTGGGCTAAAAGGGGAGTGAATAGCAGAGGCTAAGAAAGTCTAGATGGCGGTTTTCATGAAGGAAAAAATGATGCAAGCCTCCTGGAGGGGATAGATTCTCCTTGGAAAGGGCAGAAACGGGTCCTCTACCAAGCCATGCTGCAGCCTGACACGGGAAGAAGAGGCAGCGTCTGCTGGGGAAAGCCCTGGGGAGGCAAGCAGGCCGAGCTGAGAAGCCTGTCAGAGACGACAGCCCTGTGGAATGCAGCAGGACTAGAAAGACATGGCCTCTAAAAAGAAACCAGGAGTTCCCGTTGTGGCTCAGCAGGTAAAGAACCTAACTATTGTCCATGAGGTTGCGGGTTCGATCCCTGGCCTCACTCAGTGGGTTAAGGATCTGACATTGCTGTGAGTTGCGGTGCAGGTCACAGATGCAGCTTGGATCTAGACGTTGCTGTGGCTGTGGCTGTGGCGTAGGCCAGCAGCTGTGGCTCTGATTTGACCTCTAGCCTGGGAACTTCCATAGGCTGCAGGTGCAGCCCTGAAAAGAAAAAAAAATTTTTTTAATTAAAGAAAAGAAAAGAAACCAAAACTCCAGGGCTGCTGTGATTTTTCCAAAATCCCTGAAGCCCTCTCACCTGTCGACAGGTGGACCATGGCCAGGTTCTAAAGGGGGGATGGGGGGACTTATCCTGAATGACAAGCGCACAAGAAGAACAAAACGACTGCCCTCAGGCTGCTGAAGGGAGCTAGTTCTTTCAATCTGCCTGCAGGTGAAGTGGATGAACCTTTGCTGTGGAAACCACCCCAGCCCACGATGGTCCACGGGTACATGTCCAGCCTGTGAGCAGCCCATGAAACATGTTACCTGACATTTAAAACCTGTGATGGTTTTCCCACCACCTGGCAAAAAACAGGAGGCTGGACCACACGATGGCCAGGCCAGGTGGAGGGCGGGTGGAGACGCGGCAGGAGGTGTATAACTGGGACACGCAGGACCGCGGCCTGTATCATCACAAAGACACACACCTGCAACACAACAATTCCACCTCTAGGAAGTCTGCCGTCCATGAGCTCACGTGGGTGTGAAATGATATGTGGACACGGTTATTCACTGATGCACCAGGTCTTTGTTTTGTCTGCATTTTCAGTGACTTTTATTTTGCCTTTTCATACAAAGATAGATTGATTTCATCACAACCACGATCAATGTGTAGAAGTTTCATCACCCGTAAATCTCTTCTCATGCTTTCCTTCTACATCACACCCACAACACCCCTCCACCCACACAACACACACACACAGCACACACACACACACACACAACACCCCTCCACCCACACAACACACACCCACACACAATAACCCTCCACCCACACAACACACACACAAACACACACACTCACTGAGTTTTTTCTCCATCATTATGGTTTCATCTTTTGGAGGAAACTAGACTCACACATTACATACGTGAAGGCGACCCCCACATATGCCACTTCGGCATACAAACTATCTTGAGCTGAAGATAACTGAGAAACAGCAGAGACAGGACAAGCTCTCTGTCCTCACCCATCTGCCTAAAAGCAGGACATAAATTTCCCATTGTGAAGGCGTCTCCATCGCTCATATTATAAAGGGAAGAACAACTCTTTTCATCATACATCAAGGTGGCACCAAGATGACTCCGAATAAATAAATCTGCCTACCCTTACCTACCATTAGTTTCCCACACGTATTTCCTAGTCGTTTTCTCACAGTCTACCACCCCTAGAAGCCCAAACCCCTTTCCATTGTCTAATCGTGGCTCCTCAATTTATCTCCCGTTGTTTATATGGTATAGAAGTACCCAAGTCTGATCACTTCTTTGGGTTTCCACCTTTTACCTGTGATGCCACCATGCCCATAAAAATACCAACATCAATAAAGCAGGTACGCATAAAAATATCAACATCAAGAAAGTAGGTACGACTTTTCTCCTGTTGCCTTTGGTTAGTTTAATTCGCGGGCCTCTGTCACAGAACCTACGAGAGTGCAAGCTTTTTTTTTTTTCTCTCCTACGTAACTTTTTGAAACTAGCTCCCTGCATTCAACAAAATGCCTTCGAGAGTCATCCAATTTGGCATTTGTAGAGATGATTATTTATTTTTTGCAAAACAGCGTTTCATGATATGGATGGACGCCACCGCTGGTTTATCCATGCATTCACTGGGGGACATCTACATTATTTTCAGTTTGGGGCTATTTCAAATAAAGCCGCTAAGAACATTTGTAGACAGGTTTTTGTGTGAACCCAAGGTTCCATTCTCTGGGCAGCAGCCAGGGGCCCTGAGTGTCTACTCTGCGGTAATCCCCTTGGACCAGGCCTCTCACTCTTTAACGAGCATATGAACCACCCAAAGAGATGGTTAAGGGCAGATTCTGACTCCATGGGGTGGGGCTTAGGATTTTGCATTCCTGACAGCTCCCAGGCAATGCGAAGCTGCTGGTGTGTGGGCCGCCCTGAGCAGTGAGGTCTTGGCTTCTGGACAGACGGGCCGTGCCCCAGGGCGCCCTTTTAGCGGAGCAAGCGAGGCTGGGACTGGCAGCTTTCACCGGGTCCTTTGGTCAGTGCAACCATGACAAATAAATCCTCCCCTGAGTTGGAAGGTGGTAAGTGGAACGTGCAGTCCGGCATTTCTGTGGCCCACCTGAACCCTTGCAGGCATTTGGGTCGACCCCTGCCCAGACTCACCAGTGGGCAGAAGAATCGCCGTCCAAGGAGAAGGGCGGCACTTTCTCTGTGCAGCGGAGCCTCGTCAAAGGCCATGAAAACACAGGCAACTTCAGCTAGAGGGTTTGGCAAAGAGAAAGAGCAGAGAGAGGGGCAGAGGAAAGGGGAGGCCTCCCAGAACCTCCGATAAAGAGCGCCAGAAACAGCTGCCCCTCCGCCCATGGGAAATGGACCGAATCCAGCCCCAGCAGGTGATGCGTGCCAGGAGAGCCCAGGTGGAAAGAATGTGAGGTTTTCCTGATTTTCCCTGACCACCGGGGAAGCGAAGGAACCACCAGGGTAATGACTCTGGGAAGAAAGCGCAGGGAGCTCCAGGGCCATGCAAGGATGCTGACTCATGAAGCCTTGAAGGAACTGACCAGAAAAATGGGCAAAGAACAAAACCAGATATTTCTCCAAAGAAGATATATGCAAATGGCCAACAGGCAGCATGTCCTGTGTCAGTGTCATCACGTGTGTCTGTGTGCCTGTATGTGTATATGTGTCTGTGTGTCTGTCTGTCTGTGTCCATCTATATGTCTGGGGAGAGCAGGGTACTGCGGTGGTATCCGTGCCCTGAAGCCACTTTTTTCAGTCACAACACTACCTGGAGATCAAGACAGGTTTCACAGGAGTTCCCACTGTGGCTCAGTGGTAACGATCCTGAATAGTATCCGTGACGATGCAGGTTCGATAGCTGGCCTCACTCAGTGGGTTAAGGAT
This sequence comes from Catagonus wagneri, assembly GCA_004024745.2. Taxonomy (NCBI): domain Eukaryota; kingdom Metazoa; phylum Chordata; class Mammalia; order Artiodactyla; family Tayassuidae; genus Catagonus; species Catagonus wagneri. The sequence continues at coordinate 2,932,641 of PVHT020002421.1, forward strand.
CCAGCATTGCCATGAGCTGTGGTGTAGATCACAGATACGGCTCAGATCTCGCATTGCTGTGGCTCTGGTGTAAGCCAGCAGCTGCTGCTCCGATTCGAACCCTAGCCTGGGAATTTCCATATGCCGCAGGTGTGGCCCTAAAAAGACCAAGAAAAAAGTTAAAGAAAAAAGGAAAAAGAACTACTCTATGAAACTTTTGTTTCATGGTTTCCTTTAGAATCTCACTCAGGGGAGTTCCCGTCGTGGCTCTGTGGTTAACGAATCCGACTAAGAACCATGAGGTTGTGGGTTCGATCCCTGGCCTCGCTCAGTGGGTTAAGGATCCGGCGTTGCCGTGAGCTGTGGTGTAGGTCGCAGACGCGGCTCGGATCCCGCATTGCTGTGGCTGTGGTGTAGGCCGGCGGCTACAGCTCCTGTTAGACCCCTAGCCTGGGAACCTCCATATGCCACGGGTGTGGCCCAAATAAGGCAAAAAGACAAAAAAAAAAAAAAAAAGAATCTCACTCAAGGAGGGGAGCGGGCTTCAAGGCCCATGTTACAGAGCATCCGGGCCCATCTCTTCTCTACAGGAAAACCTTTAGATTCTACTTTTAATGGGTGGTGACCCCACAGGGGCTACTACCACCAGAAACACACTCACGTCTAAACGTCTGACATCTGGGTTGGCTCAGCCTGCCCATCTGGAATTGGGGGCCGTACCAACAGCAGCCCCTCTGAGAACAGGCGTTGCAGAGTGGGACCCCCCACGGCAACCCCTGGTTAACTTGTGTTCAGGGAGGAAAGCGTTTAATCCCAACTTCGTCTTGGGAAAGGATTTCAACTGAAAATGAAACCAAAGGATAAAAAATGGAAAATCTCAAGCACGTGCCTTCAGGGAAGCAAAACCGAAGGAGCGAGGGACTGATTTCTGGAAAAGGCCCGATTTACTTCTCTGCTTATATTTGATACACAAATTTTTATATATTGATAACACTGGAATTTTCTTCAACAGTAGGGAGCAGTGAGGGGTGGCCTTCTATCATCAGCCTTGGAAGGTTGTGCTGATGGTTTCCAGGGTCACCCACGAGAAACTGACCCAGGTCGGGTTGGTCTCAAAAAATAAGCTGAAATAGGCTGGGCTGGTTTTGTCTGCTAGGCGAACTTCCAAGTTGGTCTCTGTTTGGTTTTGATTTTAACTGACTCTGAATGAACTCTCCTCTTCCTTCTGTTCCCTGCCCTTGAAAACAGCCCACCCTGAATCCCCAGGGGACTCAGTTGTAGCTTGCTGTGGTTTCCGTGTCCCAAAGTGCAATTCCTCTCCTATCCCCAGACTCATCTTTTTGAGAATTTGGAGCTGGCCTCGGCTTATCTCTTTATCTTTTTATTTTTTTTGTTTATTTATTTTTTGTCTTTTCAGGGCCGCACCCGTAGCATACAGAGGTTCCCAGGCTACGGGTCCAATAGGAGCTGTAGCCGCCGGCCTCAACCACAGCCACAGCAAAGCCAGATCCGAGCCGCGTCTGTGACCTACACCACAGCTCACGGCAACGCTGGATCCTTAACCTGCTGAGCGAGGCCAGGGATCGAACCTGCGTCCTCATGGATGCTAGTCAGATTGATTTCTGCTGAGCCACGATGGGAACTCCCCTACCTGCTTATTTAAGTCAACCCTCCCTTTGCTCCCTCTCTCTCCTCTCTTCCTACAGCCCCTGATCTGAGACACTGAGCCAATTTACACATTGCTATGAGCCTAGAGTTGTTTCAGCAGAGCTCTGTCCCTACAGCTGCAAAGTCACCCAGCTGCCCTTGGAGGGGGCCTTTGCTTGGCAGCCTTTTCTCAACCGGGGGTCCCCCAGGGCCCAGGGATCCTACCCCTGCGGCTGGCCCACACGCACTAACAGGCACAGGGGACAGGGGCTGTCTCCCAGCCTGGACACAGAGAAGAAAAGGCCGCCCGTGTCTCCACATCAGGATGTGGCACTTTGGCAAAAGCTGAATTCTGGGTACCTGTGTTCCCAGGCCTGCCTGCCTCCCTGCCGCTGCTCTGCATTTCAGCCCCTCCCTGCCCGCGGCTGATTCTTGGGGACACCCCCAAATTTCCCAGGCCACCCTGGGCCCTGGAATATCCACCACCAAGAGCAGATCCTTGGGGATAAAACTGCAGCACTGGATGACGAGCGAGGTTGCGGTCCTGAGTGCTATGAATGGAAACAGCTGTTCAACTCCTCCCGCCCTCGACTTTTTGAGTTGTTTGCCTCGATTTTAACGAACTGGATCTTTGAAAGCTTCATGGGTATCATCCGGCCCTTCTCGAGGAGCATTTTACCTGCCTCGGGAAAATTCCTTTTTCTTTCTTTTATGACTTAATAGCTTAAACCAAATGCTCTGCAGGCATAAAGAATGTGCGTTTAATCCCCCTTCGCCTCACCAGAGAGCCCTTACTCATCCCAAGCACTTCGCGGTAATGCTCCAATAGTGTGTCATTACTACGACCTATAAAAGGGCCCCTGTTCTTCAAAAGCCACATGCCTTTCCCCCAGCCCCCTGCGAATCCCCCTCTCCGTATCCCTGCCACACACAGTCACACACAGCCCCCGGCCGCCACAGAGACAGTCACACAGCACCAGTGGCTGCCTCCGGACACCTGCACTTGGCCGACCAAGGTCCCAGGACGAGATGCTTTTTATCCACCCAGCTGCCAGGCGCTGAGCTGACGTGAGGGGGCAGCAACCCCCTCGCAGGCCCCTCCGCTGACATCAGTGCCCCACCTCGGGAGCCAGGTCCGTGGGTGGGGATCCAGAGAGAGGCCGAGCCGGAGCTGCCCCTGGGGTCCGCCCTCCTCTGCGCTGCCCCTCGTCTCTCCCCTCCCGCTCTCCCTCCGCCCCCACGTGACACTCTCCATTCTCGCCCCGAGTCCGAAGCCTAGAGAAGCTGCACCTCCTGGCGAGACAGTCATTCACCCTTGACAGGAGAACTGGAAAGCCAGGATGCAGGCACCCGTAAGCAAAGGGAACAGCAGCAGAAGAAATGCCAATGCGCTCTGGGTGTGTGTTTGGGGAAAGCACCACTAGTGAGGGCACGTACACACGCACACACACACATGCACACGCACACGCACGCACACACAGCTTTCACCCCCCACCCCCAGGAAGCACGCTGTGAGTTGAATGAAAGCGGAAAAACGGAGGAGACGATGTTTATTCAAACTTTCAAACGAAGCCCATTCCTTCATCGCTACTGTCCATCCCAGAAGGATAAAGATCACGTTACCCTCGGCTAACACTCTTCCTGGGGCGTAAGTGGGAAAACGCAACACGCCAGCACCGCAGGGGAACACACGTCACCCCACAAAACGTACACCGAGGCCGTGGAGAAGCCAGTGGAATTCAGGGCCGAGTTCGGTTTTAATGGGACGTTAAAAGGCAAAACTGCCTGGGATGTGCATTTCAGCGGTAGAAGCAGCTGGCTCCGTGACTAAGTGTCTGGGTGTGGGGACTTGAGAAAGGGCCCAGCAGTGATTTAGGAGCAGAATTAGGGAGCAGACGCCATGGTGGTTTGGGGACACATTCCACTTAGACCTGTGGGGGAGGTCAGTGAGATCACTGTGCAGTATGATAATTTGAAAGAAGCATGTGTTTCCAGACAAGCCCGGGCGGGTCTGCCAGAGGATGCGCTCCCTTTGCTTTTGCTAAAAAAAGCGCCGAAGAAGGATGCCCACATTCCGCCCGACTGACGCCTGGTCCTTTCCTCGCCCCCGTCTGCGCCAGCCAAGCCTGATGCCATCAAGGGTCAGCTGCTGTCCCGAACCTGTTTATGCCAGTTCTTTTTTTTTTTTGCCTTTTTGCCTTATCTAGGGCCGCGGCATATGGAGGTTCCCAGGCTAGGGGTGTAACAGGAGCTGTAGCCGCCGGCCTTCGCCACAGCCACAGCAACGCAGGATCCGAGCCGCGTCTGCGACCTACACCACAGCTCACGGCAACGCCGGATCCTTAACCCACTGAGCGAGGCCAGGGATCGAACCCTCAACCTCAAGGTTCCTAGTCGGATTCGTTAACCACAGTGCCACAACGCGAACTCCTATGCCAGTTCTAATATCATTATACGATGCTACTTAGTTAACTATTACCCAAAGGGATGACACAGAAGAGCTAACAAGAAGAGAGTTATGGTTAGAAAAACTAAGCTGAATACTTCAGGGAAAAAAAATTAAAAGAGTTTGCTTAAAAAATAATTAGGTGCTTGCAAAGATGACAACTATAGCAGTTCCCGTCGTGGATCAGCAGAAACAAATCCTACTAGGAACCATGAAGTTGAAGGTTCAATCCCTGGCCTCGCTCAAGGGGTTAAGGATCCGGCGTTGCCGTGAGCTGTGGTGTAGGTCACAGACGCGGCTCGGATCCCGCGTTGCTGTGGCTGTGGCGTTGGCTGGCAGCTACAGCTCCGACTGGACTCCTAGCCTGGGAACCTCTGTATGCCACAGGTGCGACCCTAAAAAGACAAAAAAAAAAAAAAGACAACTATAAAACATTGGTGGGGGGAGTGAAAATCTATTAGGATTCTGCAGGTTCAAAATATCTGGAGCTTTATTTTATTTTAAAGAAATCAAAAGCTAAAAATCACTGAAAACAGACTTCGGGTGTGGTTGAGGTAAGAGGGATGAATGACATGGCGCTCCAACCAGCCAACCTCCCCTCCCTTCGATTAAAATATCAGTAAATTAAAGCACATATGGATTAAAATCAGATGTGTGGAGAATGCGACCTATGAATATTTCCCGATTTAATCTACTTTTCCAACAGATGGCTCACTGTGTCATAAGCAAGGCATCTTCCTCTAATTCCATCAGCAACCACCAAGCATTTCATTCGGTAAGTATGTATCTTGTGCCAGGGAAGATATTAAAAATTTTACCATCTATCTTCTTTATTCCTTTCAATGACCCTACGAAGCAGTCAGTATTGTACCCAGGCTCCACACGGGTAAACTGAGGCAAAAAGGAAGGAAGCAATTTAAGCAAATCCGCACGAGGTCACACGGAGTTTTCATCAGGTCTTCCCAGCGACAGCTGATTTGGAAACGGCTATGCTGAGGGGTGGGGAATCAAATAAAAAGATCCCAGGAGCTAGATTTATAGCTGCATAGAAGACTCCACCAACTTCTACCTGAAGCTTGCTCAGAGGTTAACAAGACCACCAACAGAGAAAGCAGTCAAGAAAAATACACATTCAGCTACAGTAACTGTTTAAAAGTAATCCTCTTTTTTTTTTGCTTTTTGCTTCTTAGGGCCACACCCATGGCATCTGGAGGTTCCCAGGTAGGGGTCTAACAGGAGCTGCAGCCACCGGCCTACGCCACAGCCACAGCAACGCGGGATCTGAGCCGCGTCTGCGACCTACACCACAGCTCAAGGCAACGATGGATCCTTAACCCACTGAGCAGGGCCAGGGATCGAACCCACGTCCTCATGGATCCTAGTCGGGTTCATTAAACGCTGAGCCACAAAGGGAACTCCAAAAGTAATTCTCTTAAAAAAAACAAACAAACGAAAAATAACCTGGACATTTCTGCTCATGCCCAGCGCATGAATTCAGACCACCCACCACGTCCTCCTCATTACCTGCCAGGCCCTTCACCCCCGCACCTAGGCTCAGAGCCTGGCAAGGCAAGCAGCCGTTTACCAGAACCCCAAATGCAAACACCTGCTTCCCAATGCGAGGGGAAGCAGGAGAACAGAATCTGGGGTCGGGCCTGTGCCAATCGATACCCAGAATATTTAGGGAGCAGTGCCACCGAAAGCAGACCAAACTCCGCTCTAACAGTGAGGAGACACACTGCGGTCTGAGCGGCCGAGGAGGGTCGCCACACCACGTGAGGGCATCCGAGGGGAGTTCTGTTCCAGATGTCCCCAAGACGGGACGCATCACGCGTCACACACAGATGGAGCTGCCTCGGGTCACCAGGCGCAGGGACTCAGCCCTCATCCCAGCCGCAGCCCAACCTGTCACACCACTAGCACAAGAAACATCCCTGTGCTCTCAGTGGGCGAGGACATTTTTCAAGTTTGTGGAATACCTGCCAACAGAGGACACGCTAAGTGTTTTTTATTTTTTTTATTTTTTTTTGTCTTTTGTCTTTTTGGGGCCGTATCTGCGGCACATGGAAGTTCCAGGCTAGGGGTCGAACTGGATCTCTAGCCGCCGGCATATACCACAGCCACGGCAACCTAGGATCTGAGGTGCGTCTGTGACCTACACCACAGGGGGAGCCCCTTAACCCACTGAGTGAGGCCAAGGATCGAACCCGCGTCCTCATGGATGATAGTTGGGGTCGTTAACCACTGAGCCATGATGGGAACTCCTATATTTCAGAACTCCTCGGTGCCTAAAGGGTGAGTCAGTCATCTGAATGCCCGTCGTCGCCCCATCTGCGCGTCGCACGGAGAAAGCAGAGCTCAAGAAACAGCCAAGACCACCTGCCCGGGGCACGGAGCCAGTCCGCATGCTGACCTAAACTTCTGGAGCACCCCTGATGGAGAGTGCCCCCCGCACCCGGGAAGAGCTGGTTCTCAGCCCTGGGGCCACATCAGAATATTTGACATCCCGCGGGCTTTCTGACATCCCAAGCCGGTCACGCTCCCCGAGTGACTCCGATGGCAGCCAGGGAGAGGGCGATGGGTCCCCACGCAGCCCAACAGGCTGTCCCCGGACAGTGGATCTGAAAACCTGAGTGGGCATCAGAATCACCTGGGGGCCTGTGAAAGAGCCTCAGGCCCCACTCCACCCCACCCCGGGTTTCCCGCTCAGCTGGTCTGGGTGGAGCCTAGGAATCTGCATTTCCAACAAGTTTCCCGGTGATGCTGACACTGCGGGCCCGGGAAGCCCACTTGCACCACAGCTGCTCTGGACATTCTGCCCACAGTCAAGTCCTTTGAGCCACAGCAGAGACAGGATCTGCAACTCAGGTGGCTCGATTCAGGTCCATCTGCAGAAATTACAACTCCTTTAAAAGAATCCACAGGCTCAGTACCATTTCTTCACCTTGAATCTCAGGACTCTGCCTCGCTTAGAAACCGCACCTGCCCTCAAAGGAAAAAAAAAAGGTTCTACGTTCTCAAGACTCTCAAAACCTTCTGGCCATCTGGGTGGTTTGCTTCCTTCAGCGGGCCCTGCATTGGCTACGAGGCCCTTTCTCCCTCCCTCTGTAACAGCGATTCCTTTATGCCAGTATTCTCTAGGGGAGGGATGCAGATAATCCGCTCAGCGGGCATGTCATATGAAACCTACCAGTTTGCTCATAAACCAGTATAGCGTTTTGGGGATCCTTTCAGGCCAAGATCCGTAGGCTAGTCCCCTGCCCTCTGTCATTGTGACTTATCAGCAGAAACTAGGTGCCGCTTTTCTCTGCTTCCTATGATTTCTGCTTTTCTGTAAATAGCCACATGGCTTTGTAGTCACCCTTCTGGCAAAAGTGACAATTTTGCTTCACAGTTCTCTGAATCCCTTTTGACAAGCTACTACCGAATGTTGCTCCCGCCCCCAGACAGAGAAAGAGAAGCAAGGGAGAGGCAAGGGGCAGAAAAAGGGACGATGGGGAGGGGGGGAGCGGGGAGGACTATGGAAAGGTGCGGCCTGGACTAATGGGGCGGGTCCTGGGCCGAAACCAAATCCTGGTCAGCAGCCTGCTGGCAAGTCCCCAGTGTGATTCACTTCCAACAACCCACTACTATGTGGCAACATCTCCTTGTGGGTTTCTGCGGACTGGTGGGGGCAGGAAGGGAGGGGTGTCTTCACCACTGCATGCGTCTCAAAGCACATGTGTCCACAGACAGGCCCAGGAGCTTCCATGAACCCCACCGTGACAGCCCCAGGGATAAGGCTAATCTTTAATGAAAAGGGGATGATGTCACTAAGAACTGGCTTTAACCCATTCCTGACCCCAAACCAGTGTCAAAAGTAAGGACAACTCTAACTGACAGTGAGTGCCTTCTCTCAGACACATAATTTGTGGCAACTGAGCCAAAACGGATAATAGGCACCAAGAGGAAGATCACCAGCCAGGCTGGGCTGTTAACTCCTAGCAACGGGCAGTCAAGGGGAAAAGCTGGGTCCCCCTTGGAAATGACTGAGTGCCAGGAAGCAGCACTAGGCGACACCCCTCCCTCGACACGAGGCTGAGAAGCTGTCTCCTGTCACTGCTGAGGCTGCCCCTGGGACCGAATCTGGAGCAGGGCCCAGTGATTTCCTCAAGTTCAAGAGTGTTTTTACAATAGCCAAGACATGGGAACAACCTAAATGTCCATCGACAGGAGGAGTGGATAAAGAGGATGAGGTACATATACACAATGGAATATTACTCAGCCATCAAAAGGAAAGAAACAACGGCATTTGCAGCAACATGGATGGACATGGAAATTATCGTGCTAAGTGAAGTCAGTCAGACAATGAGACACCAACGTCAAATGCTATCACTTACATGTAGAATCCAAAAAAAGGGCACAATGAATTTCTTGGCAGAACAGATACTAACTCACAGACTTTGAAAAACTTAACGGTTTCCAAAGGAGACAGGTTAGGGGGTGGGGGGATGCACTGAGGGTCTGGGATGGAAATGCTATAAAATTTGGTTGTGATGATTGCTGTACACCTATAAATGTAATAAAAAAAAGAAAAAGAGAGTGTTTTGGCACCAGTTCCCGCCTCTCTGGGAAAGTTCCAGACTTACCCTATCTGTTTCACACCGAAAACCAAGCTCATCTAGAAACATCCGTGTACAGGGGTACCTGTCACCAACTTGAGAAGCATGAGAAAGGCAACTGCTTTCTTAAAAGCAGCGGTGGAGACCCGAAGGGCCTGCCGGATTGACAAGTGTGGTTTTGCATTATGCTTAGGCAAATGTTTTCCCAGGTATTACTTACCTGTAATACCCGGTCATAGGGTTTTACAGGAGGAGCCATCACATTCAGTCAAATGCGGAGCCACCCCGCCCCTGTGCTGCGGCTGGTCACAGGCGGAGGCGTGTCCCAGCCCCGGGCCGCCGTGTGCTTCACACAAGCCCTGGTGAGGCCACACGGGGGGGCCCGGACCTGTGACACCTGCAGCCTGCAGACAGTGAAATCCAAGCTCCCACGGGGCATTAACAGAGGGCGCCCCCCAGGTATGCCCAAGAGAAGTCTGTGTGCCCACAAATGAAGGCTGCCACCCTGTCCCCACGGTGCCCTGTGGCCTGTGTCACAGAACTGGCCCAGAGAGCAACGACCACATTCCCTGCTCACAGTTCAGGCTTGGGGACAGTTCAGGAGGGCACAGGATGTCCAGATAGCCTGGGAGCACCCGACCAGCACTGTTTGCCATGTGGGTGACACACGTGGCATACGGGGCCCCTGGGAGGACCGGCCTTGGCCATGACCTCACTTCTCCTGCGGAGATGAGAGGCCTAGCGGGGAGAAGGGTATGTTCGAGCTGAACACAGCTGCTTAAGCCCACAGGCCTGGCCTCTGCACAGGGAGGAGCCAGCCAGAGCCCTCTCCAAAGTTCTGGTCGGGGGACAACGGAAGGTGAGGCCAAAGAAGCCCACCCCAGGCTTCCCACCCTTGACCGGGGTTCCGTCTGCCACGAGGCAGTGTGAGCCTCATTCTCGCCGGCTGGCAGCTGCTACAGGCTGAACTGGGTCCCCCAAGCCCACGTGTTGAAGTCTTAAGCCCCCCGGCACCTCAGAATGGAACGGCTTTGGGAGCCGGGGCCTTTTAAGAGGTGATTAAGTTAAATGAGGTCTTGAGGGTGAGTCTTAACCCGATGCAACCGATGTCCTTAGAAGAAGGGACCCAGAAACACACAGGGGGACGATCACCTGAGAGAAGGGAGAAGTTCAGTGTCTACCAGGCAATGAGAGAGGCCCCTCTGAAGGAACCAGCCCTGCCCTCGCCTTGATCTGGGGCTTCCAGCCTCCAGGACTATGAGAGGGCAGACGTCTGCGGCTTAAGCCCCCCGGCTGTGGCGCTTTGTTCCAGCAGCCCTAGCAAAGGAAGACAGCATCTTTTAAAAAGAAGGGCAGAGAGGAGTTCCCTTTGTGGTTTACCTGTTAACAACCCTGACTAGGATCCAAGAGGATGTGGGTTCGATCCCTGGCCTCGCTCAGTGGGTTAGGGATCCAGTGTTGCTGTGAGCTGTGGTGTAGGCCGGCAGCTGTAGCTCCGATTTGACCCCTAGCCTGGGAACCTCCATATGCCACGGGTGTGGCCCTAAAAAGAAAAAAAGAGCCACAGCTGTGGACAGAGGCATACCACTGCTCCCAGTAATGGGGAAGCACTGGGCCACAGGGCCCCCCACCATCCGGGAGTAAATTGGCACTGTGAGCCTCTCTACGTGGTACTCAGAACATGCTTTTAAACACTTTTTGGCCTAAAAAGCAAAAAAAAAAAAATAAAAAGAAGGAGAGAGAAAGAGAGAAGTTCAGGGAGCTCCTGTTGTGGCTCAGTGGTAATGAACCCTACTAGTATCCATGAGGACTCAGGTTCGATCCCTGGCCCTGCTCCATGGGTTAAGGAACCGAGTTGGAAAAAGTCCAGCAAAGACAGTAAAAGGCGAAGGGGGCGCTGGAGCTGAACCTTGAGCCCCCGCTACAGTCTAGAGTGTCCCCAAGGCTTCTCACCCCACCAATTTGTTGAGTCAACAAGAATTAATCTGTGGATGAGCCCCAAGTTCTGCTAGACGCAGAACCAACAGCCCCAACTTTCCACACTACAGCCATCAGCTCCTTCTTAGGATGAGGACGGACAGTTAATGAACCCTGAGACCCACTGGGTAATACATCTCTGAGGTCCAATCAGAGTCCCATGTACTGCTAAAAGGAACAGTGAGTAGTTGGAGGAAGTCAGGATCTTAATGACAAAAGCATCTGAACTATTTGCGTAGCCGAGTGGTGACCGACAAAGCACATTTCCTGTAGGGTCTGCTACTCCGTTCTCACCAGCTGCTAAGAGGGGAAGTCGAGACCCACAGGAAGCGAAGGGCCGGGCACGACCAGATCCCTCAAGCTGATGCCCTGGGCACCGGCTTCCAGCACATGCAAAGGACACATGATGACACCTTGAGTCCAAGACGAGAAAAGAGAAAGAACAACGTGCCCAGAGGACTTGTTTGTCCAGAACCACCTTAAAAGGTAGGGTGACGCACTAAGACGCAAGGAAGAGCCATCTCAGTCTCATTAGCACCTGGACAGTCTCTCTGCCTGGTGTGTGTCAAGCTGGGCACGCGCAATTAAAGAGCAAGCTGGCAAGGTGTGATTGGAAATTCTTCTGGTTGCTTTTTTTCCCCCCTCAACGATGTAACTAGCAGGGTTTTTCTCTACATAAATCTCACATACTCGTAAAGTAGATAAACTCTGATGCCCCGTATGGTGATCTATTTCTGTGACCCAATTAAAATACCCAAATAAGTCCAATAAATCAATGAACCTAAAACTCCAAATAAAATGAATTTATTTGGACGAGACATATATACACACTTACGTATTAACATATCTATGTGTGTGTGTGCACGTGTGTGTGTAAACCAGCCCTATATATACACGAACACTTTGACTTTAATTTGGACCATTATTTTCATTCCAAATAATCTGACAACCACAGCACAGCTCTGTGACCACCCTTTTATAGTCCTCTCCACAAGTATCAGACACTGACAGAGCTCTCCCCCATTCTTTCTGGGGTCTTTTGGTCTTTTTAGGGCCGAGTGTTTGGCATATGGAGGTTCCCAGGCTAGGGGTCTAACAGGAGCTGCAGCTGCCGGCCTTCACCACAGCCACAGCAACGCGGGATCCGAGCCGCATCTGCAACCTACATCACAGCTCACGGCAACGCCGGATTCCTTAACCCCCTGAGCGGGGCCAGGGATTGAACCTGCGTCTTCAGGTTCACTACCACTGAGCCATGACAAGAACTCCCACCTATCCCGTTCTTTTAGCGGCAGCTGATGGTCCATGGTGCATACACCACGATTTGTCCACTCCTCTCCCGGAGCCATGGGTTCAATTCGCTGCTACGTGGTTGTTTCGCGGCTACAAGTAAGGCTCTAATAAACATACCGCACACCCGTGCACACGTCCTTACGACCTGGCAATTTAAGAGTCAACAAACTATGAATGAAGCAAGCGGCTGTGTTCCCATAGAGGGGGACACACAGCACGGACCCACAAAACGCTGGCGTGGAGCTTCTCGGGGGAAGGTGGGGGCCCCCGGTGTGGATCCTGGGATCACTCGGCTCTTCTCCTGGCAGAAATACAACATGAGGGTTCACATTAAGGACTAAGGAGCTGGTGAAGTTCAACCAAGCACGGTGACGACCAGGTGAGAAGCATTCCCTGTCCCCTTTGCCTTCAAGGTCAAGGAGGGGTGCTTGGGAGGGCTGGGGATGCTGGGGCACTGGCTGGGGTGTGGAATTCAGGATGGAAGAGGATGCACTCGCCCACGCTGAGTCCTTTCATCTTTGCACTGTCCCCCCAAGAGCCTACAGTATCCCCTGCCCAGCGCGGCAGCACTGTCAGCCCCCCTACCCTCCCCCTGAGGAGGGTGTCCCAGGGCCAGTATTCACATGAGGAACAGTGGGAATACTGGCCCTGGGACGGCCTAGGGGTGCCTGTGCCCATGCCTGGACCTGGCGGGTTGGCTGGTGGGTCTGTGCTCAGCCTCTGTAGAAAGCTGGCTGCTTCCCCCAGGTCGTCCCTCCAGCCCTGCTCTACCTGGGGTCTCCCCGAGAAAGGGGCTGTATTAATAGCTCCTTTTCGTCTTCTGTATTTCTGACGTCTCGGGCCTGGCCGACCCTGGAGAGACTGCCCCCCCCCCCCGCGCCCCGCGTTAGCCAAGGTGCAAACCAAGCGAGGCCCTCCCACCGCCAACACCTGCCTCACCTCCACAGGGTTGAACCACTCACCCGGGGCCGCCCCTGTGCCCTAAACCTGCCCGGCCTGCCCATCATTTCTTCCCGTGAAAACCACAGAAAGAGCCCTGCCTGTGTCCCCCTCTGCCTCCTGACCGACCCTGGCGCTTCCCTGGGCGGCCCTGCGTGTCCCGCCTCCTGTTTCTAGGGATCAGCGAGTTATTGTCATGCCGCTGTGTTTACCGGCCCCGATTAAGACAAACCCCAGGCACCTTTTAAAACAGGGCCTTGCTGCCAGGGCGATCCCCCATACCTTCAAGCACCTGCCCCCCGACTGTGGACTCTAGTCCGGCCTGTCCTGGCATTCAGTTCCCCTCAGTTCTCATTTCTGCTAGAATCTAGATCATCCCTTCATTTCCGTGTGTGTGTGTGTGTGTGTGTGAGTGAGTATGTGTGCGGTGCACGTGTGTGTGTGTGTGCGTGTGTGTGTGTGTGGAAAAGGAGACATGGTAGAAAATGAGGATCTTTAGCAAACAGCTAGTTGAGATGACCCCCGTGTACATCTTGCCAGCAGGCAAACTGAATACAAACATGTCTTCAAGCCCCTACACGGGCCGAGCATCCGGGGTGTCAGGGGTGGCCCCGGAGGCTAAGCTGTGAACTCCCAGGGATGGTGAAAAAATCAGCACAGACGTTATTTCCAAAGCTAAGGCAGGATCAGCACCTCTGAAGGTCAGGCGTGCACACGTGTGTGGCCCTGTCCCGCACTGGGAACCTCACGCCTCAGCATGGAGCCGGGCACACATGCGCTGTACGGTCGGTGAGGAGAAAACGCAGGCAGGACTCCCCTCTCGGCCTCACCCGTCTCTCCTTGTAAAGAAAACTACTTAATTTTATGGGTCTTCGGAGAGTTCCCGCCTTGGCCAAAAAATCCAAAGAGGGAGGCTTCCCTCGCGCCACCCTGTCACCAAGAGAAGCCCAGCCAGAGCTGTGCGGGCACACAGACACCAGCTTCCCGCACCCCGAAGGCCGTGAAACACGAGGCTCCGGCCGCCGAGCGAAACTTGTGGTCCTCTGGTCACGTGCACTTCTGTCTGCTCGCTGTCAGTGTCACCTTCATCACGTGCCTCTGTGGTTTGCCTTTAACAACGTTTGCAAGACCCGGAAAGAAACGGCGAACCAGCGGGCCGTTCTCCCCTCCCCGCACAAAGTGGACGGCCGGGCCCGGGCAGCCTGGCCGGGATGCACGTGGACGCGAGACACCTCGGCGAGCGACCATCCAAAGTTTACTTTGGGCCAAAACTTTTTTTTTTTTTCCTGGCAGGTGCTGCCCCCTCAAGATTAATTCATGGCAAAGGAACTATAACGACCTTGGCCTCCTGGCTCAAGGACAAAACACACACCAACGGAACGTCGGCTTTCTCCCTTTACGTCACTCACACCCCTCTCTCTACAAGGGCCTGCAAATTACAGCTGCTGGCGTTTTCCCCTAACCTGAACTTGGACGCCACAGAACTCTGACTTGTCTACATGTATTTCTACTCTCGGGAGTGGAGGGGCTTATTATTTACACCGGTTGTTTAAACAGTAACCGGATTGTTGGGGGCTGGCGCGTCTGGGTCGGCCTGGGTTGGCTGTCTGTGGAACACCACTCAGAAACCCACACGCTTCAAGGAGCCAGAGAAGCAGGCAGCGGCGGGGGAAATTATGACGCAAGAAAGGGCCTTTGTGAATTGTAAATAGGCCCACTTTGTGGGGCCTGCTTTCTGGAGCGACCGCACAGGCAAAGGGATAGCCAAAATCAACCACAGAAACACAAATCGTCCCTGGCCTGGAGCCCAGAGCCACCTTCCAGAAGGTTCTACGGGGCCCCGTACCCCAGGCCGCACTGTGCCACTCAGTACAAATGCAGGGCCTGCTCTAGAACGTTCTCTGAATAGCCTTTCTGGCTCTCCCGTCACATAGATGCGCGCGCGCCCCCCCCCCCCCCCGGAGAGAGTGTTGATGGCCCAGGAATGGGAGGTCTCCTCCAGCAGAAGTGACGAGAAGGCCCTTGGTCACCAGAAATGAACAGAAGCCACTGAAAACCTCCAAGATGGCAGAACCAAGGCCCTGCTGGGCACTGCAGACACTCCATGACAATTCTGAAGAGTACTGTGTATTCTCTCCAAAAAGAAACAGCAAAATAAGATGTGCTGTCAAGAAGAAAAATGTTTGGCGGAGGGAATAAAAGTGGAAGAAAATCTTGGTATGTTTCTACTCTTGGGAAGCTTGTCTTTGGAGGGCAACAGCCCAGCTGGTCTGCAACCCGGAGAACAGAAAACCACTCTGCTGCACGGCCGCTCTGGCCTTTATTTTTATTTTATTTTATTTTTGTTTTTTTGCCTTTTTATCTAGGGCCACACCCGCAGCATATGGAGGTTCCCAGGCTAGGGGTCTAACAGGAGCTGTAGCGGCCGGCCTTTGCCACAGCCACAGCAACGCGGGATCCGAGCCGCATATGCAGCCTACACCACAGCTCACGGCAACGCTGGATCCTTAACCCACTGAGAAAGGCCAGGGATCGAACCCGCAACCTCATGGTTCCTAGTCAGATTCATTAACCACTGAGTCACGAAGGGAACTCCCGCTCTGACATTTAGTGCAACCCCGAGCTCACTCTGGTGAGGATAGCGGACGCCAGCCCGCAGATGCGACAGTCCCCAGGGGGCCAGGACGCAGCAGAGCGGCCTCCCAAAGGCCACGGCATGACAGTCACCCTGGATTCTAGTCACCCTCTTGGGTTCTCCCTGAGGGACAGCAGCACTGCCAAGAAGCGGACTTCTGAATATTAAAACAAAAAACCACACTTGGAACCACATTTTTAAAAGTTAATTTCAGTTCCCCTAAGATTGAGGGACCCCCCCAACTCCATGCTCCTCATTCCTTCTCTGTAAGATAACAGCAGGAGTTCCCTCTGCGGCTCAGCGGGAATGAACCTGACTGGCATCCATAAGAAGGCAGGCTCCACTCCTGGCCTTGCTCCGTGGGTTAAGGATCTGGCTCTGCCATGAGCTGCGGTGTAGGTCGCAGACTCGGCTCAGATGTCCCGTTGCTGTGGCTGTGGCGTAGGCCGGCGGCTACAGCTCCGATTAGACCCCTAGCCTGGGAACCGCCATATGCTGCGGGGGCGGAACTAAGATTTAAAAAAAAAAAAAAAGATAACAGTAAAAATGTTCCTTCCTGCCTTTCAAGGATCTGAACAGGGTGGGAAAACAACTCCACGCCCAGAAAGAGGGAGTTTATTAACACTCACCTACAGCATGGCTGTAGAAGAAGAACTTAAGCTTTGGAATTTAAAAAATAAAACAGAGAGAACCAGGTTCAAACATGCGGCTCTGCTGATTTCCACTCTGTAAACGCACCTCTTTTCTCATCATCCCGCAGGGACAGAGGTGAGACAACCCGCGAGTTATTCCTGCCAACAGCCTGGTCCAATGTTTGCCCCCCAGCCAGGTTCCCCCTCATCGCCCGCTCCAAAAACAGGCTGCAGAAGAATGATAACCGTTCTAAGTCAAGCTCATGGCACGCAAGCAATTTAATCCTTCCAGTGAATCGTGAAGGTCTACTTATGGCACGGGTTTAAGAAAGTTTCATGGTTATAGAGATTATGTTTCAAGAAGGAAACCCAATAATGTCAACTACCCTTTTCCATAACAAATGATAGGCATTATGTTTGGAAATGATCTATGGCTTCCAGCAGGCCATTTTAGAGATTCATGGCGTATATAAAATGATTTTTCTCCGATGAGCAGTTAACTACAGAGCAGTGCAGCTCCCACTCAGTAGCCAAGAAACCACAGGCATTTTCATTCATAATAAAAATTATCACATGGTTTGAAAAATAAACTTGAAGGCAATTAGAATACGTGGGTCAGAAAAGGTGCTTAAAAGAGAACATTAAATATTTACAGGTAAAAGGGGTGCATTTTGCTCGAGACCGAGGCGTTAAATCAAGCTCCTCTCGCTTTTGACAGGGTCGAAGAGAATTACAGGATTTTCACTAATCCTCAAATAAACAGTGTAAATACTGTTCTTAGCCCAGAAACTGCCCCCTGGCTAACGAGGGGTATTCTTGACAGAAAATGTGACAGCATCTCAACTGTCAGCCTTCAAGAGACACAGGGATAGTCTACACATAAATTCTCTGCAAACCAAAACTATTTGAGAGGCTGCCAAAGAAATGTTAAAAAGACCACTTTGCAATGCAGAGTAGGTCTGGAGGCCCTTTTTAATTGATTAGAAGGAAATCATCAACTCCCCAAGCAACGCCCAGATGTCAGGAAGATAGGAGGTCTCGTCCTGGTTCAGTGGTTAACGAATCTGACTAGGAACCATGAAGTTGCGGGTTCGATCCCTGGCCTTGCTCAGTGGGTTAAGGATCCGGCGTTGCTGTGAGCTGTGGTGTAGGTTGCAGACGTGGCTCGGATCCTGCGTTGCTGTGGCTGTGGCGAAGGCCGGCGGCTACAGCTCCTGTTAGACCCCTAGCTTGGGAACCTCCACATGCCACGGGTGCGGCCCTAAAAAGACAAAAAAAAAAGATAGGCAGGTCTCAAAAACCCAACAACCACAACAAGACAAAAGCGACAACCAGCCACGGGGGAGGGGCTGGCCCTGAAGGTGCTCTCTGTGGCCCTGCTCTAAGCGTGCTCAAGGTCACAGGCAATGGGCAGCCTTGCAGAGCTCCCAGTGGTGGTGGCTTTTCTCTCTTAGAAAAGCTTCCATGCCTTGCGTCCAGTGGCTCAGGGCAAAAACCAGTTAGTGGTCAGGAGTCAGATTGGAGGCCTGTTCCTTCTCTCCTTCTCGGCGGCCCCGACCCCAATCCCAGCGCCCACCGGCCTAGTTCCGGCCCTCCAACGTGGCCCCCGCCCCGGCTCCCCTCCTCCACAGTCAGCCACCATCCCACGTCCATCTGTTTGCACGCAGCCATAGGGGTCCCTTCAAGAGCTAAACTCTATCACGTCACGTTGTGACCGCAAGCCCTCCAAGGCTCCAAGCCCACCCATCTCAGCTAAAGCCCCAAACCCTCACCGTTACCTACAAGGGCCACTCCTCCTTCGGGAGCAGCCATTGACCTCCCGGTCGAGGCCGGTCTGCCCAAGCTCTTTCCTGCCCTAGACACGGATGTGTGTTGGGGGCTTTTGCTGGTGGTGTTGTTTGTTTTGAGGGCCGCACCTGCGGCATGTGGAGGTTCCCAGGCTAGGAGTCCAATCGGAGCTGCAGGTGCCGGCCTTCACCACAGCCACAGCAACACCAGATCCGAGCCACATCTGCGACCCACACCACAACTCAGGGCAAGGCTGGATCCTTAACACACTGAGCGAGGCTGGGGATCGGACCCACATCCTCATGGAGACTAAGTCAGGTCCTTAACCCGCTGAGCCGCAGTGGGAACTCCTGGATTTGTGTTTCATCGGCCTGGGTTCTATGCAGAAGCCCGTTCTCAGACAGGCCCCCCCATCCTCACATTCCCTAGGCCTCCTTCTGTTCCCACACTCCCATCACTCCAACTTATCTCATGTTATTGTCTTCATTGCCATTACCTCAATCCAGAATTCCTTTGTTTTTCATCTGTTTATCATCTCCACTCCACTCCGGAATTGGTGGGGTCTGTGCATTTCAAGGGAAATGACATGACAATTCACAGAGTGTTTAAGTGTGAAATAAAGAAGCAAGGGCCTGGGGGAGAGGGTGGGCAGTGACTGTCATGTACCATCTGTTACTAGTTTTGAGCCCAACTTCAAAAAGAAAAGAGGAGTTCCTGTCATGGCTCAGAGGAAACGAATCCAACTAGGAACCATGAGGTTGCGGGTTCGATCCCTGGCCTTGCTCAGTGGGTTAACGATCCGGCGTTGCTGTGAGCTGTGGTGTAGGTCGCAGACAGGGCTCGGATCTCGCGTTGCTGTGGCTGTGGTGTGTAGGCCGGCAGCTGTATCTCTGATTAGACCCCTAGCCTGGGAACCTCCATATGCTGCAGGTGCGGCCCTAAAACAACAAAAGACAAAAAAAGAAAGAAAGAAAAGACACTTAATAAATGGGATTTGAGAAATACTGATAACCGTTCGCCAGCAAATCACAGTAGGTTAAGGGGACCTGATTCTAAGTGTCCTAAAAACATGGCAAAGTGTATCTTGCTTTTTAGGGCCGCACCTGTGGCATGTGGTAGTGCTCAGGCTAAGGGTTAAATCGGAGCTGCAGTTGCCGGCCTACACTACAGCCAGGGCAACACCGGATCAGAGCCCCATCTGTGACCTACACCACAGCCTGCAGTACCTCGGGATTCTTAACCCACTGAGCAAAGCCAGGGGTCGAACCCACATCTTCACGGAGACGGCACTGGGTTCTTAACCCGCTGAGCCACCATGGGAACTCCCGGCGAAGTGTATTTTAACCGAGCATCAATGTTTTGGAATTACTTTGAAGCCGCCGTGTGCTTTTGAAGGGGAGATGAAGACTTACTTTGGGGAGGGAGCCCCAGGGCCTCTGGTGCCGCCCCACCGCCCCCCGGCCTGCCGTCTGGTCCCTCAAGCAGCGGGGAGCGCTGACACCTCCGCCGCAAACACCATGGGCAACTTACCCTAGAAAATCAGGGCTGGGAGGCCCTTGGCCTCGGTCGTGGCTGCCTTCGCATCTGAGGTGGGGCTGGGGGAAAGGATGTCTGGGCCCAGCTGTGGGAACAGACCCGGGTGGGCTCATTTCCCACCTCCCCAGGTTCAATCCAGGACCGTGAACTACCTCCAGTGCCACAGGCGTTCCTCCGTAGCCTCCAGAAATCCTGACGGTCACCACACCAGCTCTACTGACGGGGTCACGTGGTCACCCCACGGTGCACACGGCAACCTCAGGACCAGCAGAACCGTGGCCTCGGGGCAGGAAGACACATCTGAGAAGAGACGGCCACAAGGAGCCTGAGAAGGGGGCTCGTGGAGTTCCCTTCGTGGCTCAGTGGTTAACGAATCCGACTAAGAACCATGAGGTTGTGGGTTCGATCCCTGGCCTTGCTCAGTGGGTTAAGGATCAGGTGTTGCCGTGAGCTGTGGTGTAGGTTGCAGACGCGGCTCGGATCCCGCGTTGCTGTGGCTGTGGCGAAGGCTGGCGGCTACAGCTCCTGTTAGATCCCTAGCCTGGGAACCTCCATATGCCGCGAGTGCGGCTCTAGATAAGGCAAAAAGACAAAAAAAAAAGGAAGAAGAAGGGGGCTCACACCCTGGCGGCTCTCACCCTGCCTCTCCACATCTGGCAGGCACCAGTCCAGCCCCAAAAGGGGCCTCCCTAAGTCCCCATGGTCCAGGGGCTGATGGTCGGGGATGCAATGCCGTGGCCGGTGTCAGCGGGGCAGTCCCATGACCATATTTCCAAGCTGAGCCCTGTCTGGTATCCATGGGAACGGAAGAAAAGTCAAGGCCGCCTTTAACTACCCTGATGAAGATTGACTTAGGGAGTAAAAAGCAGAAAAGAAACCACAAGCCCAGCGGGCTGTTAATGGAGATGGGGGGAGAGAAAGCAGGAGGGCTGTGGGAGGGGCCAGCGAGGCTCTTTCAGTGTCTCCAGCTTTTGTTTATAGCTGTTCCAGACGATCTTAAAATTATCAGGTGGGGGGAGAGGGGAGCCTGGGTGCGCGGGTCCACGGGGCAATTTATGAAGCATTTCCTTTTCTCTGGGGCCAGGGCTGTGATCACATGAGCCTTTGCTTTTCTAAACTCCATGTTTGTTTTTGTAGTGACTGCCAAACTAAATCAATTCAGCTTGTGGCAACCTTTTAAAGAGTCATGACTCGCTCAGGCAGTCTCCAAGTTTGACTTCCTTCCAAGAGCGTCGACCAACGTTTGTATAGGTTTCACATGGCTGGTGATCAAATCCCTCTAATTACTCAAATCTGTGTCCCATAACTATAAATTAGTGACTTTTAAGATGACAGATTTCTAGGCTTTGATACGCGCAGCTAAAGGTCTTTCATTCAAGTGGGGCAGAAACACTCAACCTTTCTTAACTGTACTCTCTGTGCGCTGACATCTCTTGTAATAGCTCTTGTAATACCTTTAACTGGAACAAACGAGAGGCCACGCCCCACCACGAGCCCCCTTCCTCCACCACGGCCACCCGCCCCTCGTGTGGAGCTGTCAGCCCTCCCTCAGAGTCCACCTGCCTGGACACTGGTTGTGCTGAAAGCTCGAAGTCTTCCTAACAGATCCCTCTGGGGTAGACGACGGAAGAGTTCTATTACAAAAGAAGCTTCTGTGGCTCCCTGCACAAGGATCTAGATCCTTGCAGAAGGATCTAGAATGACTGCCTACACTGGTTACAGATAAGCTTAGCCTTGTTGTTTTTTGTTTTGTTGTGCTTTTGCTTTTTAGGGCCGCGCCCTTGGCACATGGAGGTTCAAATCAGAGCTACAGCCGCTGGCTTACGCCACAGCCACAGCAACGCAGGATCCGAGTCCCATCTGCGACCTACACCACAGCTCACGGCAACGCCGGATCCTTAACCCACTGAGCAAGGCCAGGGATCCAACCCACAACCTCCTGGTTACTAGTGGGATTCATTTCCGCTGCGCCACATGGGGAACTCCAGCTTAGCCTTTTTAAGTAGGAGAAGACAGAAAGGATGGGGTGGAACTTAGGGGCCCTTAGCCACTGCCCCAGTGGACTTGCACTTCGGTCTGAATGTCAGCGCCCCATCGAAACTCCTGTGTTGAAGCTTAACCCCCACGCGGTGCTATTAGGAGGTGGGGCCCCTGGGAAGTGCTTAGGTCATGAGGGTGCCCCCCGGCCCCCCGCCCCCGGCCAAGTCGCATTAATGCCCTTATGACAGAGCTCCCTGGCCGGCTCCACCCCACAAGGACACAGTGAGAAATCAGCACTCTGCAGTTGATGATGGCACTCAGCGGAGCCCCACCCTGCCTGCACCCGGCTCTCGGACTTGCAGCCCCCAAAGTGTGAAAAACAAATGTCGGTTGTTTCTAAGCCACCCGGTCTGCGGTGTTTCACCGTAGCAGGTCAAATGGACTAGGAGAGCGCAGAAATACAAAATCCCAACCGAAGCGGGGGCCTGAACCACCCAGAGCTCCAGAGAAATGTACTTTGCTCCCCCCACGCCCACTGGCAGCGCACTCAGCAACTCAACCTAAGCCAACTCCAGCACACCCTGGCTTGGAAACAGCAGAGCAATCTCTTCCGGCTTAAGGACCCCGGGTCTGCCTCTCCTTCCTGCCCTTCTCTGCGTGTGTACCTCATTTAAATCTGTCCTTGCAGGATGGTGCCTGCCTTTTCAGCTCCGTGAAGACGTATTCCCCACGGCTCCCAGAGCTCTGCCCAAGCTGACCCTGAAGAAGTTTCGTGGCCTCTCCTGCTTCAGCTCCAGCACGCAGCCTGGGGGAGGAGCTGACCAGCTTGGACCACAGCCCATGATGGGGCTGGGGCGGGGGGCAAGGAGCAGAGTGCCCGCGCTCTGGGGAGGCAAGGATGCACTCGCCCAGGGCTCAGTGCCCAGGTGAAGTACACTTTATGCCTTTACTGGAGCAGGAATTTTATTTTGTTTTATTTATTTTATTTATTTCATTTCATTTTATTTTATTTTACTTTTTGCTTTTTAGGGCCGCACCCGCAGCATACAGAGGTTCCCAGGCTAGGGGTCTAATCGGAGCTATAGCTGCCGGCCTTCGCCACAGCCACGGCAATGCAGGACCCGAGTCGTGTCTGCCACCTACACCACAGCTCACAGCAACACCAATCCTTAATCCCCTGAGCGAGGCCAGGGATGGAATCCGCATCCTCATGCATACGAATCAGGTTCATTACCCGCTGAACCACAAAAGGAACTCCTGGAGCAGGAATTTTGAAAGCACCATGAAACAAAACAATTACAGAAGCCTCGGCACTGCCATGCTTCTCAGTCTCTTCCCAGAGAGGCCCCCAGGCAGGGGTGAAGTCTCTGTGTGAGTGCATCTGTCTATGTGTGTGTCTGTGTGTGGGTCTCCATGTGTCTGTGTCAGTGTATGTGTAGGTATTGCATCTGTGGGTCTGTGTGTTTGCGTGTATGTTTGTTGCGTTTGTGGGCACGTCCATGTCTGTATGTCTGTGTTGTGTGTCTCTGTGTGTGTGTGTCTCTGTGGGTCTGTCTGTGGATGTCTGTGTATGCGAAGGTAAGCCTCTGTGTGTCTGCGTGTTTGTGCATATGTGCGTCTGTGTTTCTTTACATGACTATGTCTGTATGTGTATGTCTGTATGTCTGTGTTGAGTGTCTATGCGTGTGTACGACTCTGTATATCTGTGTGTGTGTGTCTGTGCATGTGTCTGGAGCAAGACGAGTCAGGAGCCAAAGGCTAAACAAGCCCATCTTCCAGACAGTGGGTTGTTTTTTTATTTCAAAATTCGGGGTGGTAATTAAAATATCAAAATAAATAGGGAAATGCAATAGAGGAGAATGCAAAACTCACGTTAATTGTCATGTGAAAAGAAAAGAGGTGGCAAAGTCAACGCTCATCCTTACTTCTATGTGCCTGATCTGTACTCCACCAGGAAAGGCTGGCCACCTCCCCTTCGGGAAGTCGGGAACCTCGATTCCAGCCCAGCTGTGCCAGCCCCCGAGGAGGGGCTGGCTCTGGATGGGCCTCTTGAGCTGCCTAAGCCCCAGTTTCTTCACGTAAAGGCGGGGGAGTGGATTCGGTGAGAGGAAGGCTGCCCGCCTGTTGCAATCGGCTGGGGAATTTGAGCAAGATCGACGCCTGGGCCCCACAGACAGCAATGAAGTCAGAATCTCTGGGACCGGGACCCCAGGAAATTCCAAAACATGCAGCCTGGGCTGAAAAGACAGAACAGACTCCAAAGTGCTCCAACCAAAGGGGTCACGGTGAGCCGTGGAAACTT
>PVHT020002421.1:2962716-2983905 GCA_004024745.2 Catagonus wagneri
CAGCGACTAGGCCAGTGACAGACAGGATGGCCCGTTCCGGGCACCGTGAGCCTTAGGTGCAAGGGCACAGAGACCTCGGGGTCCTCTCCTCCCTTGTGGTTTCTGTGACCATCAAACTGGGTGGGGACATGGGAAGTTTCTGCCCCCAGATGCTGGGAAATACTGCTTTTGGGGAGCGAACGCCAATATCAAACGCAACATTTTAAGAGACAGCGAATGGGGCCCACTCCTGGGCATCTATCCAGAGGAAACCATGACTCGAAAAGAAACATGTACTCCAGTGTTCACTGCAGCACTCTATGCAATAGCCAGGTCATGGAAACAACCTAAATGCCCATCGACAGAGGAGTGGATAGGGAAGATGTGGTGCATACACACAATGGAAGGTTACTCAGCCATTAAAAGGAACGAATTACCAACATTTATAGCAACATGGATGGACCCAGAAATTATCATGCGAAGTGAAACCAGTCAGATAATTAGACAGCAACACCCAATGTTACCGCTTACATGTGGAAACTAAAAAGACAAAATGAACCTCTTTGCTGAACAGACAATGACTCACAGACTTTTGAAAACCTTTGGTTTTTCAAATAAGACCATCTAGGGGGTGGGGGAATGCACTGAGGGTTTGGGATGCAAATCCTATCAAATTGACTTGTGATGATTTTTTTTTGTCTTTTTGCCTTTATCTAGAGCTGCACCTGCAGCATATGGAGGTTCCCAGGCTAGGGGTCTAACAGGAGCTGTAGCTGCCGGCCTTTGCCACAGCCACAGAAACGCGGGATCCGAGCCACGTCTGCAACCTACACCACACAGCTCATGGCAACACCGGGTCCTTAACCCACTGAGCAAGGCCAAGGATCGAACCCGCAGCCTCATGGTTCTTAGTCGGATTCGTTAACCACTGAGCCACGAAGGGAACTCCCGACTTGTGATGACTTTTTGTACACCTATAATTGAAATAAAATTCATAAGGTTAAAAAAAAAAATAAGAGGCAGCGAATGGCGTCGAGCCTAGGCTGATAAGAAAACTGTGGCATTAAGCTGTTAACAGGGTTGCTTCCTTTCAGTCCTTGCTTCCAGAGAATTCAGTGACTACTCTCTGAAAAATGCTTAAGATTCTTCCTAGTTAAAAACTCAACTGAGTTTTGTACTTAGTCAAAAAATAAGTAAGTAAACATCTAAAGATATTTGAGAAGAAAATCGTTAAGGTGACCAAAGCAACAAAGGCAAGGGTTAGTGCCTTGTGTTGTTTGAAGTAGTAGGGGTCAAATTAGAAAAGCGCAATGGACAATGAATTTATATTGTGCCTGATTAATAAAATAAAGATCAGGACTCTCTAAGAGAAATGTTCAAGACATTTCTTCTGCTTCACATCTTTATAGGCTACTAATTCTTTTTTTTTTTTCCACACGGCATACGGAGGTTCCCAGGCTAGAGGTCTAATCAGAGCTGCAGCTGCCGGCCTACACCACAGCCACAGCAACGTGGGATCTGAGTCGCGTCTGTGATGTACACCACAGCTCCCGGCAACAAGGGATCCTTAACCCACTGAGCAAGGCCAGGGATCGAACTTGCCTCCTCAGGGATACTAGTCAGATTCGTTTCCACTGAACCACAATGGGAACTCCCTAATTTCATGATATTTTTAACCCTGACATATCCACATCTTTGTGTTATAACCAAAGTGTTCCTAAACAAACAAACAACAAGTCAGAAAAAAAAAAAAAAAAACCCAGAATACATCATGGTTAAATTCCACAACCCTAAAACCATACATGGTAAGCTTTTGGGCAGAATCTAGTGGTTAATTCATGGGTTCAGCAAATATTTCTGTAAATGGGAATAAGTAACAATTACTGTGACTGTAAATTACTGTGTGTGTAACACTGGAAGGAGGGGAGTCTTGGGATAGATTTCCTTTTTAACTCTGTCCTGATTTTGAAAATGGAAGTCAGTTTTTGTTAAAAAAAAAAACAAAAAACAAAAAAAGTGGAGAATATTGGAAAGCATAAGAACAAGAAAAAAAATCACCTGTTAATACTTTGACACAGACAAAGCCAGTATTAAAAATGTGCGTGCATCTCTTTCTGCATTCCCACACTAGATACACTCTGCATACTGACACAGATGCTACTTGCTACAAGGTTAGAGTTATTTCCTAAAGTGAGCTTTTTGTTATTATATCACTGGAGATATTATATATATTATATAAAATATACTATACATTATATTACATATAGCTTATATGTTATATAATATATATATTATAATATATATTATATTTATATCTATTATATTCCTCCCTGGACTCTATGCCCTATGAGGAAGGGAATCCTACAGAGTTTAAACAGATCCTGGGAGTTTGGGGCACTGCCTGGTACATATTAAAGCACTTGGTATGCTTTAGATGAACAGATGGATATTACATAGCAAATTTTTTCCAGACCGTTGTAGATAACACTGTACTATGAAGATTTTGCTGTATCGTTAATTATTCTTTGAAAATGTGGTTTTCATGTCTACAAAATACTTCTCTACGTAGCTCACCAAGTTTACTTAACTCTTCTCCAGCTACTGACCACAGACTGTTTCTCATCTTTAACTGCACCAAATAAAGCTTTGATAAACATCCCCATCCATAAATCTTTGTTTATTTCTCTCCCTTTATCCTCAGGAACGATTCCAAAAAGTGAGAGTACTGGGTCAAAGACTGGCCCCCTTTAGACACGGATCAGCAATGCCTAAAACTGTAATTTTCTAAAACATTTTTCAACTTGATAGCCAAAAACGAATTAATCATTAAGCCAAATTTCCTTTTCTGGATTTTGAAGGATTCTGAGGACGTTTAAACATCTGTACCCCAAACAGTATTCTTCTTCTGTGACTCTGCTAGTGTCTTTGCCTGTTTTATTCATAATCATCACTGGGGGCAGCACCATATCATTTTAGCATTTGCAGCTTTACAACTTTTTTTTTTTTTTTTTTTTTTTGCTTTTTAGAGCCAAACACAGCATATGGAGGTTCCCAGGCTAGGAGTCTAATTGGAGCTATAGCTGCCAGCCTATACCACAGCCACAGCAATGTGGGATCCCAGCCAAGTCTGCAACCTACACCACAGCTCACAGCAACACTGGATCCTTAACCCACTGAGCGAGGCCAGGGATCGAACCCACAACCTCATGGTTCCTAGTCGGATTTGTTTCCACTGTGCCCTGACACGAACTCCTATGACATGCTTTTAAACAGAGTAAATATCTCCTTTTACTTGTTTTCACACTCAAAATTTCTGGGTCATTTAGCCATTTCTTTGTTCTTTCAGATAAGCACCGGCGTCATTTTGTCCAGTATCCCCTCAAAATCCTACTGGGAGGTGGATTGAGATTATTTTAAACGTTGCTATACGGAGAAGAATTATCTTTAAAACACTTTAGGAGTTCCCGTTGTGGCTCAGTGACCCAACAAAGTCTCCGTGAGGATGCGGGTTGGATCCCTGGCCTCGCTCAAGGGGTTAAGGATCTGGTGTTGCCATAAGCTGCAGCATAGGTCACAGAGGATTCAGTGCTGCTGTGGCTATGGCGTGGGCCGCAGCTGAAGCTCCTGAAATCCAACCCCTAGCCCAGGAAATTTCATATGCCACAGGTGTGGCCATAAAAAGGAAAATAAATAAAAATTAAAAATAAATTTTAAAAGAATAAACCATTTCGCCTTCCAAGCATGAATAAAATTACTGTCCTTTTTAAAAAGTCATTATTCTAACATGCTTTCAATCCTTTGGTAAAGTTTTTAGGTTATGTCACTAGAACCTACACATTTTTTTTGAAAATCTGATGGTATGGTTTGCCTGGTTTTGCTTTTCGCAGCAGAATTTTTCCTCTGTACTGCTTCTGCTTTTTGGTGATATAATAGGAAAGGTTTTTTTCCAAGGTGTTTTTCCAACTGTATTAATGAATTCACTAATTCTAAAAAGATTTTAGTCTATTGACTTGGGTTTTTAAGATACACAGTCTCGTAAAAACCATAACTACATCTTGTCCAGACCATTAAATCTCCCTTTGTTTCTGTTTGATGTCTTAATACATTGGCAGCAACAATGTCACACGAGCCTTTTTTTTTTTGTAACTGGCCTCGATATTAATGGAGAATATCTAGGTTACCCCGCTAATGTTAGTTTTCAGTTTGGCATAGATATTAATTGACATTATAAAAAGTTATCCTTCTATCTCTAGTTTCCTACGGTTTTTGCAGAATGAGGAATGTGTGATTCATTTTCTTAAAAGCCTCCTGGGTATCTCATAATCTCCCCATTTAGAATGTCTAAATGATTACAGACATCAGAAAGTAAACACAAACGGGGACGGAGGGAGCGTTCCATTTTCAGATGACCTCAAGGTAGAGCTTAAACAGACATTCACTCACCATTGCCACACTGTCCCACCTGTACATAAACTGCTCTACACACGCGGTCACTTCCCCAAGGTGCACTCAGGGTGAGGTAAGTGAGCTAACAGTCTGGTCCCTCCTTCTAAACATACAGCCACATTGAAACGCACCTCTGTCATTAAACACAGGCGGATCATCGCAGGCAACAAACCCAGTTGTAATTTGTGAGCATTTCCATGTGCCAGGAACCATGTGAAAGAAAAATTGAAATAATTAGATGAGGGAATGATGAAATAAAGCCATAACCATATTCTGGAATACAGGCCGGGTAATACCTTCTTACCAACGTGACTGGGATTTAGAGATGGTTGGTTAACAGGAAGCCAATGGCATCAAGTGGGGAAATCATAAAAAGTGAGGTACATCTACAGTAAATATTTTAATTTAGGGAGTTTCCACTGTTATTCAACGGATCAAGAACCCGACTAGGATCCGTGAGGATGCACGTTCAATCCTTGGCCTTGACCAATGGGTCAAGGACCTAGTGCTGCTGTGAGCCGTGGCGTAGGCTGCAGACACAGCTTCGATCCCATGTTGCTGTGGCTGTGGCACAGACTGGCAGCTTCAGCTCCAGTTCGACCCCTAACCTGGGAACTTCCATATGCCACAGATGTGGCCCTAAAAAAGCGAAAATAATAATAATAATAATTTAAACTAGACACAGAGATGAACCACCATTAATCAAACTGTAATAGCCCAGGGCCTTTCTTTTCAGTGCAAATCTACCGATTTTTGCTTACATTAATTTCTTCCTAAATCACATATATTATAATGTATCATCTCTTTCTTAGGCTGATTTTCATAAAGTGACATGCATACCTACACCTATGAAACTGAATACTAAACCCCGATCAATTTTCATTATGACTTACCTCTGAATCAACAGTGAGGCTTTAACCAAATTTTCTCATTTTGCATTTTCAGAGCATTCAATCTGCATTTTCCTTTCTTTGCATATCACATCCCACGGCACTTACGGGTTATATAATTATGTTACATATGTGCGCACACAAACATGGCTCCCATAAGCAGCTTGGGAAGACTCCTGGTTCACAAGACACAGCCCCACCGTGGAAGCAGAAAAGTGGAGACCTAGGCAGGAAGAATCCAGCAGCCTCTCACCCTGCTGTGCCCTTGGCAACCGTCAGTTTATTTACACAGGAAATGGAGCTTTGCGTTTATTTTGCAGCCATTAAAAAGAATAAGAAAGAATTACACAACCAATCGTTGAAGTAAACAGTCTGACAATATTAAGAGTTTCCCCCTAAGAAAGTAAATACACACACACACACACACACACACACACGCGCGCACACACACACACACACAGCTTTTGTATATAGAGAGAAAACAATTGGAAAGATAGACATCAAACTGTGACCAATAACAACACTGGGTCTTTCAGAAATGGGAAGATAGGAATTAACATGACACACTCTTTTCGATTTGAATTTTTTTTTAACTGATAATGTTACTTTTGCATCATGAGTTTGTTTTGTACAAAAAAAGGAGGCGAGTAGGAAATTCCACTTTGGGTATGGATAAATCAAGTGACTTCCTAGAAGGAACCAATAGTGTTTGGCTGGGAGAAATCAAGGGTTTCACGTATTAACTCTTAGAGGCTACTATGCCTATGGCATGTGGAAGTTCCCCGGGCCAGGGATCGAACCCATACCACAACAGCGACCCCAGCTGCTGCAGTGACAGCGCCAGATCCTTAACCCACTGCACCACGAGGGGCACTCCCAGGATCACTCCCTTTAAGAAAAGCAGGCAAAGCAACTGCAGGCCCAGGCCTGAACGGGCAGGAAGAATGGCCCCACCTCCCGCCTCTGTAAAAAGATGCTCTGTGTGAGGCCAGGTGTAAACTGACCATGACCCTGACTCAAGAAAGAGAGTCCAAACTGAGACTCCCCGAAGCAAAGATGCCCACGGGCTGGGCCCCGGTCTTCTGTTCTGTTGGCACTTTCAAGCTGACTTTGGGGTGATCTTGACCCGTCACACCAAGGCTGACCTTGTAGAACAGAGGTGAAGAGTGGAGAGAGCCCAAAAGAAGCGTTCAGGGTGCCCAGGTCGCAGTGGGCTGCCTGTCCATGTCATTCCAGGAGGGGATGGAGCGGGGTGGGTCTTTCTTTGGACTGACGTTGGTAGAGTTTTGCACTTTAACATTTAAACACTGAATCAGCTCCAGAAGAAAGCACTGACAATTTTTTTTTAAAAAAAACATCAATGAGGTATTAAATGAAGCATCAAGACGGCAGAGAAAAGACATGGGGGGGGACCCCCCATGATGGCTGAGTCCACGTGGCTGGCTTCAGTCCCATCAAGCAGTCAAAGGGGCAGGTATGTGCCTATGTGATTATCTACCATCACTAGCTGGCTTTAAGGAAGGGGGTCAGTCTAGAAGATCGGGGTGGGCCTGAATGACCTGCTGGCCAGCCCTGGGCAGGGCGGGGCGTCCCCGGTGGAGGAAGGCATTCTCTCGTGTGTGGGCGGCAGTGACGGCTGCGCCAGAGTCCAGCCCTTGCACACGGCCTGCCCGATGATGCGTCTCCACTCGCCTCTGGGCGCCACGGGCTAATTCCTCAAGAGAAACCTCTCGGTACACGTCTCCCACTGGCTCTGTATCTCTTGTTGAACCCTGACTGAACCCCAAATCACTCCAGAACAAGAGGCAAGCGGAAATGCAATCTCCATATTGGGGGAGAATAGGAGCCTCTTGCAGGCCTGAACCTCAATGGAAAAGGGCTCCCGAGTGGGTGAGGACTGGTCCCCAAAAAGAGGCTGCAGCCCCAGGCTTCGGGGTCCCACTGCACACAGATCTCCCGTTACAGCCCCTCCAGCACTTCCAGACTTGAAAACCATGGGCGGCTGGAGAGGATGTGGAGAAAAGGGAAGTCCCTCCTGCACTGTTGGTGGGAACGTAAATTGGTACAACCACCACGGAAAACAGTATGGAGGTACCTTAGAAAACTATACATAGAACTGCCATATGACCCAGCAATCCCACTCTTGGGCATATATCCAGACAAAACGTTCCTTGAAAAAGACACATGCACCCCTATGCTCACTGCAGCCCTATTCACAAGAGCCAAGACATGGAAACAACCTAAGTGTCCATCGATAGATGAATGGATTAGGAAGATGTGAGATACATACACAATGGAATACTACTCAGCCATAAAAAAAGAGCAAAATAATGCCATTTGCAGCAACATGGATGGAATTAGAGACTCTCATACGAAGTGAAGTAAGTCAGAAAGAGAAAGACAAATACTACATGATATCACTTATATCTGGAATCTAATACAAGGCACAAATGAACCTTTCCACAGAAAAGAAAATCATGGACATGGAGAACAGACTTGTAGTTGCCAAGGGGGAGGGAGTAGGATGGACTGGGAATTCAGGGTTAATAGATGCAAACTATTAACTTTGTAATGGCTAAGCCATGAGATCCTGCTGTATAGCACTGGGAACTATATCTAGTCACTCATGATGGAGCATGATAATGTGAGAGAAAAGAATGTATGTATGTATGTATGTGTGACTGGGTCACCTTGCTGTATAGTAGAAAACTGACAGAACACTGTAAACCAGCTACAGTGGAAAAAAATAAAAAATCATTAAGAGAAAGAAAGAAAAGAGAAACATGGGCAGGACCACAGACGCAAGTGGAATCTCCCCCAGACTCCACCACAGTCCAGAAGAGTACCTGGAGAGGCGGGCAAGTGCACCAAGCCCACACGGAGGCTCCCCAGCCCTGCCCCGGCCACTACTCCCTGTCCCAGTAGGCGGTGGTCACATCCCCCAGGCCCCTGGATCCCTGGTCCCGCCACCGGCCCCCACACATCCGGCTCTGTGCACATCTCTGGGTGCCTCCTCATCACTAGGAGAAGAGGCCCAAGTCCCACTGCAGCCTGCGGACCTCATGTGACCTGGCTGCCCTCCTCTGCAACTCTTGCCCTGCCAGCCTCCCCCGGGTCCACCCTGCTGGGCCCCACACAAGGGCAGTGCGTTCAGGCTTGCTCCTCCCCACAAGCTGAGAGCAAGCTCCTTGGGCCCTGCTGGGCCGGCCTGAATGCACCAGTTAGGACTGCTTTTTCCCAGCCCGGCTTTTGGAAACTCCAGGGCAATCTTGGGCAGGATTTCTGCCCCCTGCGCTCACCCCCAGCCTCAGGCATTTGCTGGCTGAGGTCAGGAACTGCCCAAGGGGGCCAGGAGAGGGGCCACCCAGTCCCCTGGGCTGCAAGGCTGTAAATTTCATCCAAGTCCCATTGCCATTGTCGCTGGCTGATGACTAGAGAGTAAAAATCCATCTCAGGCTGCAAAGTGATCTCCATGACAAAGACCAGTAAAGCTTGTTCCCCAGGGAGAGCCCAGGCTCAGGGGACAGGACTGGGAGCAGTGGGTGTGGCTGCCGAGTAGGCACGCCTCTCCCGGACGCCCCCAGGACCTCCATAAATCTTGCATCACCAGCTCCCCAGACAGCACTGGGACCAGCTTCCCCAAGTTCAGACCTACTACCCGCAGCAGCTCATTCATCGGCTGCAAGCTCTTCTAGCCAGACTTGTCTGAAGGACCATTGTGTTTTGTGCTTTATTTTTTAAGTCCAGCTATCCAGCAAATGTGAATCCTGACCGGGGCCCTGGCGTGTGCGCTGTCTGACTTTTCCTTACCTCTAAGTGGTAAGAGAGTCTCAGCGCAGCCTCACACGTGGAGTCACGGGGAGAAAATGTCCCCCAGCCACAGATCAGCAGGGCTGCTCTTTAAAAGCCGAGCAAAGCACATGTCAGCGAGATTTATGTTCCAGCCTCCCAAAAAAACCCACGACGCCAGGTAATGGACCCATCTCTCCATACGCTTAAAATTCCGAAATGAAAAACGGACTTGGAATCAAATGTTTACAGTCTTCTCAAAAGCTATGGGTCCCAAGTGAAAGCTTGGGCCATTTTAAGGCAGAGAGCAAACGTTTGTGCGTCCTGAAAAGAAGGAAGGCGTGGTCCAACAGACCCAGGCTGGAAGGTTTACCTAAAAGCTCCACTGGAGGGAACGGGCTCTGAGTCCCACGGGGCTCAAGATCAACACAGCCCTCATAAAACCCGATAGCATGGGCTCTGCTCAAGGGAGGCCACTTTATAACCTGACCAAGCCCTCTGCCAGGAAATGACTGCTTTTTCAGTCCGGCCCAAGAATGCGCTCTGCCTTATGTCTGAGCACAAGCGCCAGGAGGAATGGCCAGAGGCCTGCCCAGGGCTGAACACGTGGTGACAGAATTTAAGTTGCCCAAAGGCCCTCCGGAAACACAGCCCCTCTGGTCGTCACCCTGCCCTCCAGCTGGGAGCATGGGACGAGCCTCGCTCTGCCCACACCTCCTTCTTCTCCAACTGTGTTTCACCAGCCCAGACAATCAGGCTGGTTCAGACAGAGCCATTCGCTAACAAAAGCACAGATATGCGGCACTGACCCAACGCCTGTGACAAGCAGCCTTGTCCCCCCTTCCGAAAACACTGCAATTCCAGTGGCTTCTTGGGGACACCTGCGATATCACTGCACTGCAGCATCAATTGAAGGGCTCCATTGCTCTCTCCACACACCCTCCGTCCCAGCCCCTGTTCTCTATCCTGAAAAAGCAGCAGTAGCAAGAACAGCAGGCCCGGGACTCCAGGGGCTGCCTGCCCTGGCAGCCTTTGGGTACCAGACAGGTCTCTCCAAGGTGACTCCTGTCACTTATCAGGAAAGATATTCCTAGTAACTCTCCCAAAGCCCAGCCGTGGACCCAGGAGCCTGCAGCATTGGTGCTGAACACTTTTCAGTGAGATACGTAAAATAACAGCAAACATCTCTGCAGGAGAGGAAAAGGCCTGCAGGCGACAGGACCTGCCCCTTTGGGAGGGGCCGAAGGGCACACCCGAGTGGCTGAGCCTGACCGGTGGGGACGAAACTGCCCACCAGCCTCATGGGACGTGTTTTTCAAGAAGCCACTACAAAGATACTCTCCAAGGATGTCTCCTCTGCGTGTCCTTCCCCTCCCAAAGGCAGCCCCTTCTCAACTTCTCGATGCTATGACGGTGCTTTCGTGGTAAAAATGTCCCCACTTTTCTGTACACTTCTGCCACCGACTTTGTCGGTTTAAAAACAGCAGCTCGGCAGGTGGACTCCCACAGGCTCACCGTGGCTTCCTTCTCTGCTGTGATATCCCACTGGGAGGGTCCGCCCATGGTGGCACTTGTGGCCAAAGCATTCCTTTGGTGTTGCCGTGTACACTGGGGCTCGTAAGAATGTCCCGGACCAGGTCTCCTGCGTGCACTGCTGGGAAGATGCGGGGACTGCCCTGCCCGGGGTCCGGGGGTTGCACAGCTGCTGCTCGCAGGCTGCCCATCTCACCGAGAGTTTTGAAACTTCTTGAAAGTCTTCCCAGACTCCCTGATCATGAATCGCATGCGTGGTATGGACAAAACAGTCACTCCGCATGCGGGGACAGCACCTGGACACTCTTGAGGGGACCAGGGAGCGACAGTCTCCGGACCAAGGTCCCTCTGCAGCCCCTGGTTGCATCCAGGCTTTCTGGGTCTGACCATCATCTCCAACACAATCCACACCCGGCCCAAGCAGCTACCTTAGGAAAACCCACAATAATACTATGTAAGTATTTACTGAAGCCCTACTATGTGCACCGACTTGCATACCAAACACCTATTTCTGGTCAATCGTGACAATGGCTCTTGACCTTGGCCGTGTTTTAGGACCACCTGAGAGGTCTTTAAAACAATGCATACTCCCAGACCACACCCTGGACCAAGGAACTCGGAGCCTCTGGACATGCTGGTGGGTTCGGCAAACCCTGAAGATGATGAGCAGTGAGATGGGCCAGAGGGAGAATCACAGGCATCAGGAGTGTGACAGCACGGCAGGCTGAAGCTGGCACGCGTGCCCTGGTCCTCTCCCACCTCCCCTGGGATCAGGGTGGGATCCAAGGCTGTGCTGACCCAAGGAGAAAGACAGAAGTGATGCTTTGTCACTCCTAGACCCAGGCCTCGTGAGCCCGGCAGCCTCTGCTTCCGGTCTCCCCGATCACGTCTTTGGGGAGCCAGAACCACCAGGTGAGACACCACCTGCCTTAGGCTCCTCCCCTGCACAGCCCCAGCGCCTGGGAAGAGGAGGGCACCCTCTACAGATCTGGGGTTCCAGCCTCCCAAGCCAGGTACCCAGCGAGGACACCCCCCCCCCGCCCCGATCCCTGTCCCTCTTTCAGTGTCTGCTCTAATGCACTGGACTAAGGCGATCTCTAAAATTTAGGTGACGTGTTTGCAGCTCCGGTCGTCGATGTTTGTTTCCAGAGGAAAGAAGTTACCACAGTTTAAGATTATCGGGTTTGAGAACTATCAGAAGAAAATTCAGGAAGCCATTTTTCTTTAAAGGGATGTGTGTCCAAGAAAAACTATTTAAAGAGTTCTTTTCAGATGAAAAAATTATATATGTGCATGTATGTTATTAAATCTTTCCTTAATAATTTCTCTTCTGCAGTGTTGCCTGGTCTTAAATATAAATATATATATATATATATAATATAAATACTGTATATATATAAAAGATGAGATCACATCCACTACAATGAAACCAAAATTTATAACAATAAAAAAAATTACTAAATATTATAAGCTGAGACTTAACAGTTTAAGTAAGAGGGAAAGTAGGGGGAAAAAGAAAACACCTGGCTATATTACAACCAGCCCCTCCACCCCAGCACATTTTATGGACACCATCCAAAGGTGAGAGATCTTGAGGGGCTTGGGGAGAAGGTCCATCGATTAAAGGGGTCGGCAGTTACTCTCAAAGTCTCCTCATAAATTGTTCATTTCCCAGCTGTCTCATTTTCAAGATGTTTAAACTGTTTGAAAAGGAGGGGAACGATGCCAACTGTGCACGAGAACGTTGCTTAAGCCCCATGGTTCTTAGATTGATTTATTCACGTTTGGCAAGCAGGAAAAAGACATAATTTTTAAGCGCTGTGTTTTAATTTATTTTCCCCCTACCTTGATTTTGAACTACAAAGCAGTATTAAAAGAGTAAGAGGTGTGAAGTGCCCCTTGCCCGAACACTCTCGCTGGAACACATACAATGAAAATAAAATCTGAAATGATAGTTTTCGTTGTCAAATTGCCACCCGAAATATATATTTTAGGAAAAGCAGAAATCACCCACACTCCCACCACCACCCTCGCAGGACTGGTGTCAGGTACGCTTGCTGACCTGGAGCTTTCATCCAGGAGGTTATTTTGAGATTTTTCGTTTATTAGGCAGTTAACATCTTTAGCACAGGCCTTAACTGGAGCGCACCTGATATGCAGAATTCTCCCTTTGGCTCCTGAAAGACCTGTCTGTTGCAACTCCTAAGAGTCTCCCATTGAAAAGCTCAGTTATGCCTCATAGCTCGTAAAGGTGAGTGAAGCCAGGCAGCACGAGGCCATTTTGGGACAGAGCGAGTCACCCAAACGGCAGGAGCTACTGCTGGTCCAGACGCCCAAGCTGTGCAGAACTGAGCTGCCAAGCCTCTCCCCCAGACCCACCTGGCACGGCACTCCTGTCCCTGAGTGTGCCTCCAGGTCATGGGTGGGTTGTAGCCGCCCTCCCCCCCATGACTGCAATCACTCCCCTTCTCTTCTCAACTAGAACATTCCAGAACTACCACCTGGTCCTGCCTCCCTCACAGCCCTCTACCTTGTCTTCCTTTACCGTCGATCACCTTTTTATAAATAAAACAGGACATAAAAACACTGAGAGATCCACACTGGGGGGGGGGTTGCCACTCTGAATTAGGACCTCAAGTTCAAAAGGTCTCCAGGAGTTCTCCCGAAGGCCAGCGGGGTTAAGGATCCGGCATTGTCACTGCAGCGGTTTGGGTCGCCGCTGTCACGGTGCAGGTTCAGTCCCTGGCCTGGGGACTTTCATATGTTGTGATGCAGGGGGGAAAAAAATTCTCAAGTTCTGAGCTGCTCTGCTGCCGCCCAAGGGCTGTTCCCAGACTGGGCATGCGGGGGAAGCCCACGGGTGGGCTCCACCCTCTTGGGGGGCGTGAGAAGGGGCAGGAACCGGGCTCCTGGGGAGAGAGGCCCTGGAGTGGTCGGAAAATGGGATCGCTCTCACCAGGCCCTTTTAAAAGAGCAAAACAGGCATTGTGTGTTCACGCACTTAACCAGTGCAGATGTTATTATGAATTTTCGTGAAACCCAGCATTCAAAAAAGGCAATCGCTCCACTCCGGAGTTTCAAATAAAAGAGCACAAGGAACAAGCAATCGTTTCGCAGTGCAAGGCGGCTTCAGCAGAACCCGGAGAGAAGGTTTCTTTGTGAAGGAAAAGTGGACACGTTTCACTTTGGTTGAGAGGAAAACCTCATAACTGTTGCTGGGCAAAGAGTCAAAAGGACGTTAAAATAAAGATGCTTGGAGCCGGCTCACCGCCACGAGGTTGCCGATGGCGGGAGATGAGGAATCAACGTAGAGAGCTGATAAGACGATGGACTTCCTGGGGGAGCCAAAGCCAGGGCGGGGGTTGAGTTTATTTTGTCTTTACCCAAATCCCTTCTCCGATAGCCAGTGTGGCCAGACTTGACAGCCTGTGAGCATTTGTGTGTCTGCATGTATATGTATCTGTGTCAACATGTGTGTCTGCATGTCTGCTATATGTCTGCATCAGTGTCAACGTGTGTGTCTCTGTGTGTCTGTGTGCCTACATGTGTGTATGTGTCTGTCTGTGTGTGTCTGGGTACTGGGGTGGTATCTGGACCCTGAAGCCACTTTTCTCAGCCACAGCACTACCTGGAGATCAAGACAGGTTTACTAGGAGTTCCCATTGTGGCTCAGTGGTTAACAAACCCGACTAGTATCTACGAGGACGTGGGTTCGATCCCTGGCTTCACTCAGTGGACTGAGAATCCGGCGTTGCCGTGAGCTGCGGTGTAGGTCACAGACAGGGCTCAGGTCACTCATTGCTGTGGCTGTGGCGGAGACCAGCCACTGCTGCTCTGATTCGACCCTTCGCCTAGGAACTTCTATATGCTGTGGGTACGACCTTAAGAAAACCAAAAAAAAAAAAAAAAAGGTTTAATAAAGGTTCCCATTCCCCACTCCCTTTTATGTTAGGGTGCCACATGAACCACACTGCTCTTTTTTGCACAAGCATGTTTCTTCCATTGGCTCACAAAAGGCCTTGGTGACATAAAGCAATCGTCCAAGCCACACATTTCTTTTGCAGCCTCAATGCCTTTTGGAAGCTCTTCCATGGAACAGACATGAATAAATTCCCTCGGCCTCAGAAGGCCCAACTTTGGAACCTGGTAACAGGCCCTAAGACAGTCCTCGCCAGATGCGGCTGAAGGCAAAAGCTCTTCATGAAAGTCAGTTTTAGGAGTTCCCGTCGCGGCGCAGCAAAAATGAATCCAACTAGGAACCGTGAGGTTGCGGGTTCAATCCCTGCCCTTGCTCAGTGGGTTAAGGATCCGGCGTTGCCGTGAGCTGTGGTGTAGGTCGCAGACGCGGCTCGGATCCCGCGTTGCTGTGGCTGTGGCGAAGGCCGGCGGCTACAGCTCCTGTTAGACCCCTAGCCTGGGAACCTCCATATGCTGCTGGTGAGGTCCTAAAAGGACAAAAGTTTAAAAAAAAAAAAAAGGCAATTTCAAAAGACCGTGTTCATTGATTTATTTAAAGGGATAAGATTTTAAATCCAGCTATTAGACGATCTACAGGGAGATGGATGTGGGTCTGTACGGACGTTTGCAAACACCCTTATTGATTTCCACACAAGAGCACTGGGTGGGGGGCTCCTAAGTGGCCTCCCTCCTCCCCCTGCCCCCAGATCACTGCCTGAGCTCCTCCGACAACCGGTGGCTCCTCCACGCTTCAGCCTCCAAAGCTGCCCCCACTGCTCTCGGATTTGACTCGGTTCCTGGCCAGCGTTGCAGACACTCAGAGTTCCCGCTCCTCGGCAGCACCTCTGGGGCCCGGGAGAGGCCCTGAGGCCACCCGCACCTGGCTGCCTGCTCTTGAACTTGCTCTTCTTCCATGAAGGCAGCCTGTGCATTTTCCTCCACCTTCTGTCCAGAACCTGGCAGCTGTCACCTGAGAGCCTCTGTCTGCATTTCCCAAAGGGAAACCGGGGCACCTTGCCACGGCCTGGCAGGAAAGTCCCCGCTGGGCCAGGCCTCTCAGCAGATGCTCAGCGACAGGCCCCAGTGCGGCCTGAATCTGCTCAGCCGGACAGAGGCTGGAAGGAATGAACGCAAGGCGGAGGAAAACAGAGAGGAGAGACCGTCAGAAATCAAGCTTTGGTTGCTCCCGTCGTAGCTCAGTGGTTAACAAATCCGACTAGGAACCATGAGGTTGCAGGTTCGATCCCTGGCCTTGCTCAGTGGGTTAAGGATCCAGCGTTGCCGTGAGCTGTGGTGTAGGTTGCAGACGCGGCTCGGATCCCGCGTTGCTCTGGCTGTGGCGAAGGCCGGCGGCTACAGCTCCTGTTAGACCCCTAGCCTGGGAACCTCCATATGCCGCGGGTGCGGCCCTAGAAAAGGCAAAAAGACAAAAAAAAAAAAAAAGGAAATCAAGCTTTTTCCCAAGATGGAAAAGTTAGTGTTGACAAAAATTTCTTACTCTTTCTCTCCCAATTTCTCAAACACACTCCCGGTCCTCAGCCCTCACGAATGGCTGCTGTAGTTATTACTATTGCTGCTACACCGTTCAGGAATGGCCCGTGCATATATCCTGTGTGCCAGACGCTGGGCCCGATGCCATCCCAGTTAATTCCGGTTGACTCCACAGTTAACCTCTGTAGCAGCTGAGGACACAGAGGCTGATGCCTGCCGGCTGGCACTCGGCTGCCGGCTCCCAAACCCCCCCGAGGCCAGGCTGTGCTGGTCACCCCCCATCCTTCTCCCTCCCCCCCTCCCCTTCCTCGTCACCTAAGGGTAGCACAGTCAGACCATTTCTTTTTTTTTTCTTTTTTGATTTTTTCTGGCCACACCTGCAGTATATGGAGGTTCCCAGGCTAGGGGTCGAATCGGAGCTGTAGCTGCCAGCCTACGCCACAGCCACAGCCACACCAGATCCGAGCCACGTCTGCGACCTACACCAAAGCTCAGGGCAACGCCGGATCCTTGACCCACTGAACGAAGCCAGGGATCGAACCTGCAACCTCATGTTTCCCAGTCGGATTTGTTTCTGCTGTGCCATGACAGGAACTCCAGCCAGGCCACTCTGAATCCACTGCAGCTTCCCTGAATCCAAGACAACGAGGAAAAACAGCCCATTTGGCCCAGACACAGTCAGCTCCAGACATTTCAACATTTTCCTTCCCACTCGGGAGGCCCAGGATGGAGCTGGGTGGGGACGGGGGCCCAGGATGGAGCTGGGTGGGGACGGGGGCCCAGGATGGAGCTGGGTGGGGACGGGGACCCAGGTTGGAGCTGAGTGGGGACGTAGACCCAGACCCCAGCGGGGCCTCCAGTGAAGAGACTGGGAGGGCCCAGTGCCTTGAAGAAGGGCAGAAATGCCAGGCTTTCGTTGCCACCCTGACCCCAGGACCCCAGGCATGGGCCCTGCCCTGATGGTCATGCGTCCGCTCGCTCTGGAGGCTCCCAAGCTACCCGCACGCGGCTGGAGGAAAAAGGCGCAGACATTGCCAGGTCATCTCAGCTCCTGACACCCCGGTCAGGGAGGCAGTCTCCTGTCGTGGCCTGTTCCTTCCCATCCCTTGGACCAAGAGGCCCACCAGGGGAGCCCACCCTCTCCTCCGAGAAGACTTTCCAGAAGGGCTTTTCCGATTGACACCAGGAGCCTTGGTGCAGAGATTACAAATTTAAAAGAGAACCACCTGGGATGAAGATGGGATCATCCTGAGTGTGTGCGTGCGAGCACAAGTATGTCAAAGTGGAAGGAGCACCTGCGGTTACCTGGGGAAGTTTGGAACAAACAGGATGGGTGGGGGGCCTGGGCAGGCGCCAGTGGGCGCACAGAGAGCCCCTGACCACAGGCCCAGGGACACACCCGGCTCCCATCCCAGAGGGGCACGCCACGCTCCCCCAGGGTAGGGCAAGGGTGCAGGAGTGGGTCACCGCCCCACCTGGCCCCATCAAGACAACTGGTTTATCTTAACCTTGCTGATTGCTCTTGGTTTCCTCGTAATAACATCCTTACAGCCCACAGCGCCTACAAGAAATACTGTTCTAGACTGAGGTAGAGGGGGGGTGTTATTACTTCAATTCCCTATTTTCTTACGAGGAAATGGATTTTTCTAAGGGCTCTGTCCAATCCCATAAGCTTGCTCCCACTTAGCAATTATCACGTCCACGGACTGCCCCTCCCCCCACTGCCAAGGCTGTGTCTTTCTACATGTAGGTCAGTGTAGACAGTAAATCCACAGGCAGATGGGAGCCTGGAACACCTGCCACCATCCTCTTTCTCTCCTCCTGTCCCTCTTCCCGGAAACTCTGGCCTCCCGCAGACACCAGGCAGAGTCCCTTTGCCCTGGGAGGCCATCTCTGCCCACGGATGGAGCTGTTTGAAAGAAGATACTAGGAGTTCCCGCTGTGGCCAACAGGATCAGCAGCTTCTCTGAAGCCCTGGTTACATAGGTTCGATCCTTGGCCAGGCACTGTGGTTTAAGCATCCTGTGGCTGGGATCTGTTCCCTGGTCCGGGAACTCCACATGCCTTGGGGCGGCCACAAAGAAAACAAGGAGGTACCAGATCTAACGCGCTCTGAGCACAGCCAGCACGCGTCCTCCGGACAAAGCTGCGAGCCAACAGACCTGACCCCAGCCGAGGGGAGGAGGGTGGAAGGCTCGTGCTGGACCAAGGACGAGAAGGATGGAGGCCGAGGAGGTCTGGGTACTGGGAACTGGGGCCCCAGGCCTCGGCCAGTCCCATTGGCGTAGTGTCTTCACCTCACCCACCTGCCACCACGGGGGCGGAATCCGCCTCCAGCCCCAAATCCACACCTGCCTGGCGGAAGGAACTCAGACCGCCTGGGCGTCAGTGGAGAAAAACCACGTGACGCCACGGCATCACTCCCAGAGGGAGCGTTGCCAGGCCCAGAACCGGGCACAGAGGTGGGGACACCACCGCAACAGCCTCAGCCCCGCGGGGCTGGCCCTGCCCCTGCTTCTCTGAAGGCAGGAGAATCCCCACCAGCGAATTCGAGGGGCCCCATTGGGTGAGAGAGGCAGAGCGCGCGGCTTCCTAAAGGCCTCAGTTCCCTGAACTTCCCAGCCGGCTGTCCACACATCTCGCCCCGTCGGCCCGGCACCTCCCTGCAGACCCGCATCCTTTCAACAGCCACTCGCTGGTACTAAAGCCCTTCCGCAAGCCCTCCTGAAATGTTTTCCATCCCCGGAGTCGGGGGAGAGAGCAGGGAGGGGTCCATCACTACTCTGAACGTTTTAGCTGGCTGCCCAGAGCCAACAGCATAAATCAGATCGTCTTGCAGCGTTTCAGGGGCAGAGGAAATGGTGCTCCGGGTAAGCTCCCTACCGTTTCTAAAAGCGATTATTTTGATTTAAACCGCTGCCTGGTGGCTAGACTCCTAGCTACCTACCAGCTTCAGGCCGTTAGCACCGGGAGCCCAGAGCACAAAGAAACACTGTTGACGGGTCCCAGGCCTCTTCCAGGAAGGCGCGGTGGGCTCTGGGCTCCACCTCTTCCACAGACAGGCACTTGTTCCTCGCCCAGGGCGCTGCCACCGCTGCTGGCTCTGCCCATCGCGGTCACACAGGCTGCGGTTTTGCTCCACGTGCTCAGGTTGTCTGTGACACAGAAGTTTCTCTCCGTGTCTGGGTAGCACCTCGTGGCCACCAGAACCTGCACGGTCGAGGGAGGTTGCAAGAAAAAGCAGGACCTGGGTGCAAGCCGCATTTAGGAATTCTTTTGCAGAATCTCAGCTGCCACCCCTCAGGGCCGGAGGGACGAGGGGAAAGGAAGGATGCCTGTGTTTTTCACACGTGTCCTGATGTAAAGCAACCGTTTCGTGGCTTGCAAAATACCACTAGACCAAGCAAGACGCATTCGTGACCCAGTCTGAAATTACGAATCCAACCAAAACCAGGGGACGTTCTATTGGTCTTCTGGCGAAGGGGCCACTCCCGAGTCTTTGCTCTCTGGAAGCCAAGCAGCTGCCCTCCCACGGCCAAGGTGCTCAGGGCAGGGCGGGGCTCGCTTTCTCAGCAGCGGCCCTCTCTCCAGCCACACAAGGACATAACGGGGGTGGTGGTGGGGACAGGTGGCTCTGCACCTGTCCTCCCAGCGTCCCTCACCTCAGGTGTCCACCCTGGGAGCCCAGAGTCAGAGCTAGCCCTGGGGAGCCAGGCCTCCCCCTACACCAAAAATTCTCAGGCCACTTCTGCTCAGAGCAGAGGACGTTCATAGAAACGTCCATCCTGGAAAACCATCTTTCCTCTCATCACCATTTAATTCCTCCTCAGAACTCACCCACTTGACAGACATACAGGAATTCTGGGTAAGCATATTTCTATGGCTAAACCCACCTCACTTTGGTGCCGTTCACCAAAGAAGGGACTCCT
Source organism: Catagonus wagneri (assembly GCA_004024745.2). NCBI lineage: Eukaryota > Metazoa > Chordata > Mammalia > Artiodactyla > Tayassuidae > Catagonus > Catagonus wagneri. Next base: position 2,982,731 of record PVHT020002421.1, read on the forward strand.
ATTTTTTTTAAAACTAAATAAAGCAATTGCTTTTTATTGAAAGTACAATATCCAGAACGCCATACATCGGATTTTTCTTTTCTTTTCTTTTCTTTTTTTGTCTTTTTGCCTTTTCTAGGGCCACACCCGCGGCATATGGAGGTTCCCAGGCTAGGGGTCTAACAGGAGCTGTAGCCGCCGGCCTACACCACAGCCACAGCAACGCGGAATCCGAGCCGCGTCTGCGACCTGCACCACAGCTCACGGCAACGCCGGATCCTTAACCCACTGAGCGAGGCCAGGGATCAAACCCGCAACCTCATGGTTCCTAGTTGGATTCATTAACCACTGAGCCACAACGGGAACTCCAGTACATCGGATTTTTCAAAACACACACACAATTTCTTCCACATTAGCTGACTCCCAAAGATGAGACAGGGTATTGTATTGGCGGCTTGTTCTTGGGAGGGTCAGGAGGAATGGAAGTTCTTTGAACCGTCCTTATAACTCTTCTAAAGGTTTTGAATGCATTCAAAATTTTAAAAATGAGGAGTTCCCACTGTGTCTCAGGGGTAATGAACCTGATTAGTATCCATTAGGACGCAGATCCAATCCCTGGCCTCGCTCAGTGGGTTTAAGCAACTGGCGTTGCCATGAGCTGTGGTGTACGTAGGCCGCAGATGCGGCTCGGATCCCCTGTTGCTGTGGCTGTGGTGTAGGCCGGCGGCTACAGCTCAGATTTGACCCCTAGCCTGGGAACTTTCATATGCCACAGGCTGGTGCAGCCCTGAAAAGACCAAAAAATATGTTTAAAACTTAATCCACATATGAATACCTATTTTATCCTAAAATCACACACAAAACAATGCCACAAAGAACCATTCTTAATCAACGATCCTGGGGTATAACTTACACCCAGTAAAACGCACCCATTTTTGATGCACATCTGGTGACTGCCAACCAGTCCAGGCACTGACGTAAACAGCACCACAAGCAGCCCTAAGAAGCAGGTGGCAGAAGAAGTGACCGCAGTGAGCTGGCGTGGTCAGCCTCTGAGAACTGCTCCAGGCTGGGTGATTAAGGCAACCGCCCATTAGAGTGGTGGAGGTGACAGGAGCCTAGACCTGCAGCCACTGGTCACATCTGGAATAGCTTGATGGTGTCAAGCCACAGCCTCTTCATCTTATTTTTTTTTT
>PVHT020002421.1:2984905-3042365 GCA_004024745.2 Catagonus wagneri
GGGTCGAATGGGAGCTGCAACTGCCGGCCTGCACCACAGCCACAGCAACGGGGATCCGAGCTGCGTCTGAGACCTACACCGCAGCTCGCGGCAGCACTGGATCATTAACCCACCGAGCGAGGCCAGGGATCAAACCTGCATCCTCACAGATACGGGTTGGGTTCGTAACCTACTGAAGAACCATGGAAACTCCTGAGTCTCACTTTCAAGTTGTGCCATCCCCTCTGTGGCTGAACCTCTTTGGGGAGCTCCTGAGAACACTGCTGGAAGGCTGCTGGACCCAGAGTGTCTGCATTTTTTGGCTCCCTTGCCTTCTAAGGGAGATGAGACACATTCCCCTGGAAACCCAGTGATTCAAATACCAAGTAGTTCAGAGACAGAACTCATGTGTCAGGAACTAGAGGTCAAAGTGCATAAAGACATGCTGAAGAGAAGGGCCCATCAGCTACAGGCCAACCACAGCGACAGGGTGTGGATGCTGTGTCGTAGAGCCTGGTGGATTTCCCAGGAGATCGGGGCAGGGGGTGGGTGGGCACAAGCTGAGGGAACAGCATGTGCAAAGGCACTGAGACCCAGCACGGGTGGGGGTGGGGAACAGAGTGGATGGGAGTTGAGTCTAGGGAGCGAGGCAGTCTCTATACAAAGGAGTCTGGCCTTGAAGGGGGCATGACCTCCCCCCCCTCCCCCTCCCCCTCCTCCTCCTCCTCCCAAAAGTATCCTGGGGCTATTGTGGCCCAGTGGGCCCCCTGGAGCCTTGTCCCCACAACAGAGGAACGAGATGAGATTCAAGGTGTCACAGCACGAGCCAGCCCTGCCAACAGCAGGGTTGGGCTGAGCCCCGGAAGGGACACTGTCCTACCCGGGCAGGCTGTAGGCCAAGGGCTCAGCGGTGGCGGCACCGTGCCTGACCTCCTGGGACCGTGGGGTGGGGAGGCACCTTGGGGGCTTACCTTCCTCCTGGACCCTCTCACTCATCAATCAGCCCAAGACCTGTGTGAACCTCAGCAGGTAGGGCCACCCTCTAGGAGCTCCGAGACGCCCTTCGGGGCCCAGCCCACTGCTCAGTACTTAGTACTCGCTAAGCCCCTGTGGCCCTACTCTCCACGCAATGCACCCCAACTCGGCTGGTCGCATTCCCACCCCATACTGCAGCCCGAATGTGCCCCCAGGACGGGCTCTTACACTTAATTCCTTCTGTCTGTTCGCTCAGACTTTCGTAATAAAACCACAGAGATGGGGTGTCTCAAACAACAGACATTTACTGCTCATGGTTCTGGGGCCCAGGCATCCGAGACCAAGGGGCCGGCAGGTTCAGTTCAGGTGAGGCCCCTCTTCCTGGCAGTGTCTTCCTATGACGGAGAGAGAGGCCTGTCACCTCCTCTTCTGAAAAGGGCACTGGTCCCGGGGCGGGGCCCCTGCCCACATGACCTCACGTCAGCCTGATCACTTCCCAAAGGCCCCACCTCCAAAGAGCAGCACCCTGGCAGTTCGGGCTTCGACATGTGGATTTGGGGAGACAGATATTCAGTCCCCAGCACCCCCACATAGGCAGGCTCCAAGGACACCAGAGGTGACAACGTGAGGGGCAGCAAACAAACTGACAATTACAGACATGGGTTCGATCCCTGGCCTTCCTCAGCGGGTTAAGGATCCGGCGTTGCCGTGAGCTGTGGTGTAGGTCGCAGACGCGGCTCGGATCCCGCGTTGCTGTGGCTGTGGCGTCGGCTGGCGTCTGTAGCTTCGATTAGACCCCTAGCCTGGGAACCTCCACATGCCGTGGGTGCGGCCCTAAAAAAAGTAAAAATACGAACAATTTAAACCTAAGTCTGAACAGACCACACCGGCTGAATGGCGTCTCTCCTCCAGAGCTGCTCGCTCACTTCTGCGTCTTCTGTACCGAGGGCGCGGGTGGCAGATCAGGTGAGAAGAGCCCCCGAGCGCAGGGCGGACCCGGCTCCGTCCATCCAGGGGGTGCCGTTGATCAATAAGACATCCTTCACTTGAACCAGAGCTCCAGTTCCGCTCGGCTGGACACGAGTCTGTCTGTGATCCTGAAGGGAGCGCAGAGGCTCACTCTCCGGCGTGGGAAGCACACAGGCACGGCCGCGGCAGAACTCCTAGGCTAGCGTCCATCCCCCTGCCCGGCGGTGTCGAAACGGCCTCGAAATGTGAAACAGATGAGCCTTTTCAAGCAAAAGTTATTTGTACTGTGCAATCTTTCAGAACAAGCAGGAACTTGAGGTTTATCACCTGAGGCACAAAACCAGTGCTTACCCGAATCTTCCCACACGGAAGGGACGGACGTATTTTATGGGAAATAAAACAAGGAAAGGTGTTGGTTGGATTCTAGCTCTTGACTTCTTTTTCCGACAACGCGTGCCCGTCGGTGGTCATGGTCACAGTCAAGGGGAAATGCCATTCAAAGGGCAGCGGAGGAGGGCTCTTTGCTGAGAATTCCCGCCCCCGCCCCAAGGTCAAGATGAGGAGGGAAGCATCTCAGATGACTGAACTGGGGGAGGGAGCTTGGGTCTAAACCCTGCTGGCTCTTCAGAAAGGGGTGGCTCGGCCTGTCTACCCATCCCCAGGCTCAGAGGTGTGGGCTTGGATGCACGGGGGCCTCTGCTCAGGGCTTCCACTTTCCTCATCCGTCTTCCTGAAGAGTTACTGTCTCAACAGCATGGGGACTAGAGGCTGTCATCCATAAGGGTGGACTTATGTTGGCCTACAGTCGGGGGCATTTTTATAGCAATCTTCAAATTATACAGGAAGGAAAGAAACACGTTACGTGACACATTTGTGTTCCAGGTCTTTCAAAGCAATCAGAACTCTAAGAAGCATTCTTTTCTAGGGAAATCGGGATTCCTAACACTTGACCTTCAAGAACTGAGAACTGAAGTCCATAGCTGCCACCGTCCACAGGCCCATCCATATGGCCACGTTCAAAGTGGCACAGGCGACAACAGGATGTTTACACTCTGTGCGAAGATATCACCTTGGTCAACCTTACAGTGGGACCGTGGTCATTTTACGGGATTTCAGGAGCGTCAGAGAAACTGGGCCCATGAACTCCGCTTAACATCCCAACCACGGCCACACAGCATTCCCAGGCTTCTCCTGATGTCAGTGCCGGGATTCCTAGGGCAGGAAAAGAGGACAGGAGACCAACCCCCGGGGTCCCGGAGGTGGAGACAAACCTGGACGCGAGATGTATTTCCACAGACGAGCCAGCCGGTCCTGGCAGTGAGAAAACACAATCTCTGAACATGACCGAGTGCTTCCAGGCTCTGCCCTTCAAGCCTGTGGTTGGGACTAACGCTTGCAAGGAAGCCCACTACCAAGAGTCATGGCTCCAGCCTGAGTCCCCACCCCAGTCACACGGCAAAGTTCACACAGAACCTCTAGTTGGAGTTCGCTTCGTGGCTCAGTGGTTAACGAATCCGACTGAGAACCATGAGGTTGCAGGTTCGATCCCTGGCCTTGCTCAGTGGGTTAAGGATCCGGCGTTGCCGTGAGCTGTGGTGTAGGCTGCAGACGCAGCTCGGATCCCGCGTTGCTCTGGCTGTGGCGAAGGCCGGGGGCTACAGCTCCTGTTAGACCCCTAGCCTGGGAACCTCCATATGCCGCTGGTGCGGCTCTAGATAAAGGCAAAAAGACAAAAAAAAAAGAAAAAGAACCTCTAGTTGCACCCATGTTGCTGCAAATGGCATTATTTTGTTCTTTTTTATGGCTGAGTAGTATTCCATTGTATATACGTGCCATGTCTTCTTAATCCATTCATCTGTCAATGAACATTTGTGTTGTTCCCAAGAGTTGGTTATTGTGAATAGTCTTACAAACATAAGGCTGCATGTATACTTTTGATTTATAGTTTTGTCCAGATATATGACCAGGACTGAGATTGCTGGATCATACAATATTTCTATTTTTCATCTTCTGAGGACCCTCCATACTGTCTCAGTTGTGGTGTGCCCAATGACATTCCCATGGCATAGTTCTTCCTCTTCTTTTTTTTTTTGGTCTTCTTGCCTTATCTAGGGCCGCATCCGCAGCATGTGGAGGTTCCCAGGCTAGGGGTCTAACAGAAGCTGTAGCTGCCGGCCTACACCACAGCAATTCAGGATCCAAGCCACGTCTGCAACCTACACCACAGCTCACGGCAACGCCAGATCCTTAACCCACTGAGCAAGGCCAGGGATCGAACCCGCCACCTCATGGTTCCTAGTCAGATTCGTTAACCACTGAGCCATGACAGGAACTCCCGTATGGCATACTTCTTTACTAGGTCCTGGTCATCACGGGTGAAGGGCTACTAAAGGCAGCGGTATGCACTAGCTCCCCATGCCTCCTGGGTACCTTATCTGTGGGTCAAGGGTGCTCATGGTCAGAAAAGTCCTGGGGCAGAGGTTCGGGGGCTTGGAGTCAGCAGCTTGTGACAAAATGGTAGAGAGCAGGGGCAGGTGCCCATTGGTCACACTGACTCTGCACCTTCCTTGTCACATACATGCTCTGTATGAAGCCATTACCCGTTTGCTAAGTCTTCGCTGCGGAATAATAAAGCAATGATTTTTAATTCCACTCTAATCGCTCAGTGAAGGCGATTTGGCTCCACAGTACTTCCCAGTTATTCAAATCAAGAAATTAAGATCAAGGAGTTCCCGTCGTGGCTCAGCGGTTAACGAATCCGACTAGGAACCATGAGGTTGCGGGTTTGATCCCTGGCCTTGCTCAGTGGGTTAAGGATCCGGCGTTGCCGTGAGCTGTGGTGTAGGTCGCAGACGCGGCTCGGATCCCGCATTGCTGTGGCTCTGGCGAAGGCCGGCAAAAAGACAAAAAAAAAGGAAAGAAAAAAGAAATTAAGATCCAACATCGTCTTTTAGAGAATCCTCATCGCGTGACAGAATCGCACGTTTTACAATCTAAAGGCACTTCAGCCTCTGCGAACGCGGCACATTGCTAGGGGTCTGACGAGCTGAGCATCTCACTCCAAAACGTTGTCCAGCAAAACCGCTTTTAGAATAAGTCCTTCCTAACTTCGACTCTAGTTGGAAGTGAGGTTTGAATTGCAGACTATCATTAAAGTAGCATTGTCACCAGCCATCCAGCTTGGATAAGGAAACAGCGAACCAGCAAAGGCTTTATTTTAAAAACTGTAATTAGGAGAGATGTCTCAAATGTTTTAGCAGAGGAGAATGAAAACACCCATCAATAGGTTATAATCACAACTGATATTTCTACAGTGTTCTCGGGAGAACATAAGTACCCTCAAGTCAAATTACCGTCCCATACTTGAGAACCTTAAAATTTAGCTCAAATACCCTTAAAAGCATCATGACCTTAAGTAGGTTATCACCCACATCCCCTTCCCCAAAAGGAGGGCTTACCTTTCCACAGGAAGGATGCAGCTGGGCCCTCGTTTACCTAGTACCTAGATTCGGTACTGGGCACAAAGAAGTCAGACTATTTATAGAGTAAATGAATGAATGAGTATTATCTGCCAAGCACTTTCACGTGCATCGTCTCATCTGATCCATCAGAAGATTGCTTCGAGATAGGAATTTCCATCCCCACTTTATAGAGGAGGAAAGTGAGTCTGCAGAAACTGACCCCTCAGTTCTGGCAATGCTGTCAGATGTTCTATGGGTCCAGGGAGCGCCTACTGGCTTGCTAAAGAGGTTATCTGAAAGCCAAGCCCATTCTCACACGTTAAGAAGACAGAAGCAGGTTTGCAGAAGGCTCCATTAAAAACCCCTGGGTCTCTTCCTCCCCTGCGGCTTCTCGACCAGGACACTGAGACTGTCCCCATAGGTGGAGTCGAGCTGTTGGACAGGACTCAACCCAGAGAGGCCCTCTGCCCCGGGGCACGGCATTCAGCCCACCCCACGTCTCTGCCAGGCCCCAGGCCGCGGTCAGAATGTCACACAGTCCCTGAAGTCGCAACTCCCAGGCTGGCACAGATTCCCTCCGTGAGACTCCCGTGGCACTGGCAGTGGGCACCTTCCCTCGTGCAGTGACGGCAACCCCACGAGTTTCCTGCGAACGCATGGCAGGGGAGGATCTAAGAGGCAGACAGGACTCAGGACAAGAGGTGGACGGGACCCCAGGACGGTCAACGGCATCGGGGCAGAGGCGTCGTGTGCCCGGTGCCAGCACACACAGGGAGCAGTGAGCATCACATGAGCACGTGACAAACCAGACCTCGGTCCCCAACCCCTGTAACCCCTTGTCCCTGGACACCGACGCAGGCCTGCTCTTGCTCCTCGGTCCAGGGAGCAGTTTTCGTCTGTGTAGACACGCAGAGGGACGAATCAGCGAGCACAGAGGGAGACAGCCAAAGAGAGGAGCCTTCGGGAGGAAGCAGCCCTGATGATATTTGATCTCCAGCCTCCAGAACGGAGACCACAATCATCTGCTGTTGAAGCCACTCAGTCTGTGGACCTCCGGCGGCAGCTCGAGCGGACCATATAACCTCTTGGTCTGAGCCCTCACCTCCCCTAAAACAGACATCCCGGAATCACAGTGATAACTCCAGGGTTTGAGGGACGCTTGCCGTCCCGAGCGCTTAACTCATTCAGTCACAGGAGGGACTCCTAGCAACGGGTGTTAATTTCTATCATCCACGAGGGACAGAGGGACGCGTTCAACTATTCTCTGTTCAAGTCCCTCGCCCAGGCTCAGCCTACCGGTCAGTGGCAGGGCCGGGATTGGGGACCAAGGCTGCAAGGCTCCAGGACCCCTGCTCACACCCCACTCCCCCAAAACGGCCCCTTGGTCAAGGCCCCCAGTGCACGCTCTTGAGGCAGGATGGGGACTGGATGACGGCTCTGCTCCTGATCTCACGGTGACGCCCCTCCCCGCCCCCGACTCAGGCACCCCCTTCCTTCTCTTCCTGTCTGGCCCTGCAGGCCTGGGACCTCAGGTCTCTGTGTCTAGACATTTCCAAACATCCCATGCAGATCCCAGAAGCCTCTTCATCAGCATCGGCAATCTCGGCAATCTCGTCTTCCCTTCTGCCTTAAGACCACGCCACCCGCCAGCCTCGACCTCACTGAGTCAAGTTCTCCGGGGGAGGGGGCGGGGCGGGCTTACCTCCCGGCTCCAGGCAAGGAGCGAGGGCTCTGTGACCTTCCAGAGGGCATCGCAACACTTACAAGGTCACCTCTCCGAATAAGCCTGGCCAGCTCTGAGTCAGCTAGAAGCCTGCTCTTCACAAACGTCCACACAGGCACAGTGGCCCCACCAGGAAGGGCCATTCACGAGCCACGCTGGGCACACAGGCAGCACCCGAGTTAACAACGTGGGCACAGCATCATGGAACAGGGTCTGGCCGGCGGGTAGACAGGCCACCGTGCCAGCGGCCTCGGGTCATCCTGGGCAGCGCTAGGCAGGCACGTCCCCCTGCAGCCGATCGGTCCCCCTGGAGGCCGGGTCCCCGCCGGGCGCCTGGTGCACAGGGCCGCCCTTGTTTCCTTGCAAGTTCAACAATCTGGTTTTCATTGAGTGGAGTTTGGAGGGCTCTCCCAGCACATTTTTCTTTAATTATGATAAAAGAAAGTAACTTAATCAAGCATAAATCCTGCTGAAATGAACATGAGAAAATAAAGGGGTGAACGTGGAGAAGCAGGGTGGGGGGGGTAGAAGCTACGCCCACAGGTCCTCTAGATTATGGAGGAAGCTGGCGTGAGGCCGCCAAACCCAGTAAATACAGACAAAGGCTGGTTCCCACTCAGAAACCAGCCCTAAGGTTGCACGGGGAGGGAAAACAAAGGCAGCCCTGCGTCTGCTGGACGGCAGCCCCTGGGAACAAAGACAGCATCCACCCATCTACCTGTGCCCCTGCAGCCCCCCAACCTGGGCTCCTGTAACCCTAGGGAGGGTGGCGACCGTCAGCAGCCCGCTTGGGCAATGGGAAAGGACCCAAGGCACTTACACGTACACACATGCAAATGCACATGTATACACATATGTACAGGCACACACATACAATGCACACGCTTTGCACACACACACGTGTGTGTGCATGCACAGGCATGGATCTGTGTCCGGGCACATACATGCCCCACAGAGCACTGGCTCCCCAAGTGCCTGCCACCAGCAGCAGCCCCAGGAAGTCCTTGGAAACGCAGAATCTCAGCCCCCTACCCCAGACCTACAGGATCCAACAGACGGAGGGCGGGACTGGACCGTCTGCCTTGAACAAGCCTCCAGGCTCCAGGTTGAGCAGCACCACTCCGCAGAGCAGGTTTTATTTGCACAGAGGCAAAGTATGGTTCAAAAAACAACAGAGCCATTCAGACAAAGGAATACTATTAATACAAAAAGAAATGAGCCATTCAGCCATGAAAATACAAGGAGGAAACTTAAACGCACATGACTAAGAGAAAGAAGCCCAACTGAAAAGGCTACAGACACAGGGAACTATATATTCAATATCCTGAGATAAACCGTGATGAAAAAAATATTTAAAATGTTAAATAGAATTGCATATATATATATATATATATATATATATATATATATATATCTGACTCACTTTGCTGTATAGAAATTTACACAGCATTGTAAATCGACTACACTTCAATTAAAAACTGAGGGGAAAGGGAGTTCCCATGGTGGCTCAGTGGTTAATGAACCCGACTAGTATCCTTGAGGACATGGGTTCAATCCCTGGCTTCGCTCAGTGTGTTAAGGATCCGGTGTTGCCGTGTGCTCTGGTGTAGGTCACAGATGCGGCTCGGATCTGGTGTTGCTGTGGCTGTGGCGTAAGCCAGAGGCTACAGCCCCAATTCGACCCCTAGCCTGGGAATCTCCATATGCTGCAGGTGCAGCCCTTAAAAAAAAAAAAAAAAGGAAAAGAAAAACTGGGAAATAAAGTAAGAAGGCTACATACTGTATGATTCCAATGATACCACATTCTGGAAAAGGCCAAATTATAGAGGCAGTAAAAGATCAATGATTGCCAGGGGATGGGGTGAGAGAAGAGGCCGAGCCCAGGAGAGTCTCAGGACGATGGAACTACTCTGCAGCATGCCATAGTGATGGGGACATGTCTTTTTACCCAAATCCAAAGAATCACAACACCCAAAGCGAACCCTAATGTAAAATGCTGACTTGGAAGGAGGACGCGTCAGTGTAGGTTCAGCAGCTCCAACTAAGGCACCACCCTGGAGGGGGACACTGCTGATGGCGGACCCTCCATGTGTGGGGCCAGGAGGCAGATGAGAAATCTCTGAATCTTCCATCCAAAGTGTATGTGAACCTAAAACTGCTCTAAAAGTAAAGTCTGCTTATATTCACAACAAATAAGAGGGCAATTTTACGACTACACTGAAAAACACTTTTCATGGAATTCCCCATCGGGGCTCAGTGGTAACGAACCAGACTAGTATCCACGGGGACGTGGGTTGGATTCCTGGCTTTTTCAGTGGGTTAAGTACCCAGCGTTGCTGTGAGCTGGGGGGCAGGTCGCAGATGCAGCTCGGATCCCGGGTTGCTGTGATTGTGGCGTAGCTGTCGCTCCGATTCGACCCCTAGCTTGGGAACTTCCATATGTCGAAGGCGCAGCCCCAAAAAGACTAATAATAATAATAATAATAATAATAATAATAATGCGTTTTGTGCTCACAGGCAGTAATAACAGCACGAGCATTTAGCATTTCCACACTGCCTTCCCCACCACCCCTGTCCTAAACGCTGACACCTACCAATTCATTCATCTTCACAATGACCCTTTGAGGCTAGTGCCAGCATCTCTGCCTTCCAGGTAAGGAAAATGTAACAAAGAAAGTTTGAATAACTTGCCCAAGATCACACCCCTAATGAGAAGCAGAACTACGTGTCCGGCTGGCCTGTCAGGTCCCATGTCCACCTCTTAAACACACGACTGTGGTGGACGTCACAAAGGGTGCACTGCTGCCTTCCAGAGTCACCACTGGGAGAGATGAAGGACAATGCTGGAAAGGTCGGAGAAGCAGTGGGGCTCAGGAGCCTGCAGGCCTGGGTCCAGCTAAGTTCAAGGCCAGGCCAGGGCAAGGCAGTCAAAGAGAACTCTGGAGACCTGCGAGACGCCAGTGCTGGCCCTGCCCCAGCTGAAGGCTAAGGAATCAGCAGGTCCCAGCAGGGGGTGTCACTCAGGTCTGACTAGACAGAGCACTTGAAAGTCTGAAGCACAATAAATGCATTTCTACACTTTGCTGATAAAACGGTAACACTCTATCTTTGAGATCTTAAAAGAATACAGGAAGATATTACAAGGGCTTTGATGTATACCTATCATAATCAGGCAATCAGAACACACACACCACCTATTTGAGTGTTACGTCAAACCAGCATGTCAAAAGGGCCACCTTAAAGGTCTCCTAGAGTAAATGGCATCGAGTGTTTAAAGACTAGGAATAGATAAGCAATGAGGTCCTGCTCTTCAGCACGGGGAACTATATCCAGTCTCTTGGGATAGAACATGATGGAAGGTAGTATAAGAAAGGGAATGGATACATATGGATGATGAGGTCACTTTGCTATACAGCAGAAACAAACACAACACTGTAAATCAACTATACTCTAATAATAAATTAAAAAAAAAAATAAAGACCGGGGAGTAGGGAAGACAGAGATTGAAGTAGTAAGCAGCACACATTTCAAAGTCCACTTTTTTTTTGGAGTTCCCTTTGTGGCTCAGTGGTTAACGAATCCGACTAAGAACGATGAGGTTGCGGGGTTCGATCCCTGGCCTCGCTCAGTGGGTTAAGGATCCAGTGTTGCCGTCAGCTGTGGTGTAGGTCGCAGATGCGCCTCGGATCCCGCGTTGCTGTGGCTGTGGCGTAGGCCAGCAGCTACAGCTCCTGTTAGACCCCTAGCCTGGGAACCTCCACATGCCACAGGTGCGGCTCTACATAAAGGCAAAAAGACAAAAAAAAAAAAAAAAAAAAAACAAAGTCCACTTTTTTTTTGGCTTTTTAGGCCCACACCAGGCTAGGGGTCAAATTGGAGCTGCAGCTGCAACCTATACCGCAGCTCACAGCAATGCCAGATCCTGAACACACTGATGGAGGCCAGGGATCGAACCTGCATTCTCATGGATACTAGTCGGGTTCGTTACCGTTGAGCCATGATGGAACTCCTCAAAGCCCACTTTTAAGCGTTCAGTATTATGAATTTTTTTTTTAAAAGGGATGCTAAGAAAAAGAGCAATTCGGCATTTCCAAGAAAGAGCATGGTGGCAATATTCAACACAAGATCTGGATACGTTTGAGCTGCAGCAGGTGTACACAGCTCCAGAAGATGGGAGCTTCACAAAGAAAACCACAGCAAGAAGATTCAACCACCCCCACCCCCGGCCCACTCTCGAGGGGCATGAGAGCCAGGCCCAGGATGCTATCCAGAACAGCTGCAGGGAAAAGGGCCTTTCTCTGGGGAGCCAGTGGAAATTCCAACTGGACGGTTTGACAAGACACCAGATGGGAACAGGAGACACGCCCACACCCTCCACCCCAGGAAAGTCTCAGGGTCTCAGGCCCTTCTCATTGGGGACTTCTGGAAAAAGCGAACCCGTAACCAGCTTATGGAGACCTTCAACCTCTGGGAGAGGGAAAGGACAAGGAGTAAAGCCCTCGCTAACCCCGGTGAGAGGGGAGCTGTCAGGTTCCTACAGAAGCAAATTAGGAGACGGGACTTCCAGGGACTCCTCGATGGCAAAGAAAGTCAAATCCCGCCCAGGGTTATCTCCTCCTCTCTGGGTGAAGGAAGAGACCTTACCAGGAACTGAGGAGTCAGGAAGAAGAGCCAGCTTGAGAGGGGTGTTATTTAAGCCATCTGTGAGCATTTGGATGATCGGTTTACAAAACAGAAATACAAAACTAACGTACAGAAAGCAACTGTATTTCCATGCACTAGCAGTGAATAACCTGAAAGTGAAATGCAGAAAGCAATGCCCTCAGTAATAGTCTCAGAAGCATTAGATGCTTAGGATAAACTTAAAGCCTGAAAACTACAAAACAGTGCTGAAAGCAACTATGGAATATCTAAATAAATGGTAAAACATCCCATGCTCATGGATCGGAAGATTTAATACTGCGTCAGATAGGAATACTCCCCAAAGTTTTGTATAGCTAGAACGCAATACCTACCGAAACCCCAACCAGGTTTTTGCAGAAACTGACCAGCTTCTAACAAAATTCCCGGGGAGCTGGTCCTGCTTTGGCGCAATGGGATTGTCAGCGTCTCTGGAGCACCAGCATGCAGGTTCGATCCCCAGCCAGGCACGGTTAAGGATCCAGCATTGCCGCACCTGCAGCATAGGTTGCAGCTGGAGCGTGGATCTGATCCCTTGCCCAGAAAATCCATATGCCACAGGGTGACCCAAAAAGAGACAAAAAATATTCCTGTGGAAATGCAAGGGACCTAAAATAGCCAAAACGATCTTGAAATAGAACAATAAAGTTGAAAACTCCACGCGTCCCAGCAACTGAAAGAGTAAAGTATTGGCACGGGATAGACAGATCAGTGGAACAGAATTCAAAATGCGGAAAGAAACCCTCACATTATGGTCAAGTGATTTTTTGCCAAGGCTGCCATGACAATTCAGCTGGTGCTAGGACAACTAGATACCCACACACGAAAGAATGAAGATGAATCACTTCCTTACAGCATGCACAAGAACGAACTCAAAATCAATCGTAAGCCTGAATAAATGTAAGAGCAAGAACCGTAAAACACTGAGAAGAAATCACAGGTATAACTCCTCACGACCTTAAGCTAGACAATGGTTTCTAAGATACAAGACCAAAAAGAAAGCAACAACAAAGACAAAATATATAAATGGCATCTTACCAATATTTAAAAAACTTTTGTGCTTCAGTGGATCCGGCGTTGCCGTGAGCTGTGGTGTAGGTTGCAGACGCGGCTCGGATCCTGCGTTGCTGTGGCTGTGGCAAAGGCCGGCGGCTACAGCTCCTGTTAGACCCCTAGCCTGGGAACCTCCATATGCTGTGAATGAGGCCCTAGAAATGGCAAAAAGGCAAAAAGGCGAAAAGAATGATAATAATAATAATAAATAAATAAAATTCATTACAGTATAGTCAATTTACAACGTTGTGCCAATTTCTGCTGTAAATTCCCAGCATTTAAGCCACCCCATCTGTGGTATTTTGTTATGGCAGCCCGCAATGACTAATACAGACACAGCCAAATGATAAAAAGACAAAGAACTCGATCAAAATATGACCAGCGGGTCTGAGTAGTCATTTCTCCAATGATAACACACAAGACAAATAAACACATGAAAAGATGTCAGATGTCCCGAACACTCCAGGAAATACAAATCAAAATCACAAGGAAATACTACTCCACACCTACTGGGATAACTACAATAAAAAAGATACATAAAGGCAAATGTGGGCAAGGAGACGGAGAAATTGGAACCCTCGTTTACTGCTGGCGGGAATAGAAAATGGTGTGGTTGCTGTGGAAACCACGCTGGCAGTTCTTCAAAATGTTAAACATAGAGTTACCATATGACCCAGCAATTCCAGGCCAAGGTACATACCCAAGAGAAATGAAAACATGTGTTCACACAAAAACTTGTACAGGAATATGCTCACAGCAGTATTATTCATCAAAATCAAAAAGCAGAAACAGCCTAAATGTCCATATACTGATAAAGTGCGGCATAATCATGCAATGGAATAATACTCGGCCCTTAAAAAGAATGAAGTTCTGATACATGCCACAACACGAATGAACCTTGAAAACATGATGCTAAGGGGGGAAAAAAGGCAAGCAGAAAGGCCACATATAGTATGATTCCTTTTATATGCCATGACCAGAACAGACAAATCCATAGGGACAAAATACATTCATGAACATTTAGGGCTGGGGGTTGGGGTGCAGAGAGGAAGACAACAGCCAAAGGACACAGGTTTCTTTCTGAAGTAATGAAAATTCTAAAACTGGTTCTGGAGGTGGATGCACAACCCTGTGAATATGCTAGAAATCACTGAATTGTACACCTTAAACAGTGAGTTGCATTTGTACCTGAATTAAACCTCAGATAGACATGGATCAATAAGAATGACTAACTGGGAGATGCTGGAAATGGGAAGGGAAAAAGGCAAGGCTCAAGCAGCAGCAGAAGCCAGTGGAAAGCAAGGTGGCTTCAGGAAAACGTGGAGGTAGACTCAGTTTGCGGGAGGGCAAGGTTTCCATCCTTATCCTTGTGTGCAAACCAGTTTCCCTTTCCACGACACACTTCTGTGTGCCCTAAAATTTAAACTCAACCTGAAAGACCCAGCACTTGTGTTAGGTTATCACAGCACTGCCGTGGGAAAGGGGTCCTCTTGTTTCTGACATACACATACACATCAGTGGTTTAGGCCAGAACAAACCACTGAATACTATAAACTGATAAAGTTATGCCACACTTTATCAGTATACGGACATTTAGGCTGTTTCTACTTTTTGACTTTGATGAATAATACTGCTGTGAGCACATTCCTGTACAAGTTTTTGTGTGAACACATGTTTTCATTTCTCTTTGGGTATGTACCTTGGCCTGGAATTACAAGAAAAACTGGCATCCCACTTTGAGGCAACATAAACCATTCTGGGTCCCTTCTCCAGTCTTCCCCTGGGAGCTGAGACCTAGGACCACAGGCATGGGGAGGAGAAGGGGTGTAGGAATAAGAAAGCACTGTCAGGAGTTCCCATTGTGGCTCAGCGGGTTAAGAATCCAACTAGTATCCATGAGAATGTGGGTTCGATCCCTTGCCTCGCTCGGTGGGGCGAGGATCCGGTGCTGCCATGAGCTGTGGTGTCGGTCACAGACACGGCTCAGATGCTGCGTTGCTGTAGCTGTGACGTAGGGCGGCGGCTACAGCTCCAATTCAATCGCTAGCCCGGGAGCTTCCATATGCTGCAGGTGTGGCCCTTTAAAAAAAAATAAGAAAGGAAGGGAGAGAGGGAAGAAAGCACTGTTGGTGCACAGGTGGCAAAGATCCTCCAGTCCTGTCATACAATCCTAATTTTGACTTAGGGACATTCTGATTCTCATGCCAAAGTTCGCATGGAAACGTAGCCATAGATGAGAGCGTGGGGAAGCCGTTCAGCTAGACTGCGAAAGTCACATGAATCAAGAGGGTCCCTTGGCAGTACGCTGGCTGCCTTTCCAGCGTGGTCACTGTCACACAGCTGCGCCTTCCAAGCAGAAGACCCAAGAATCTCTGTCTGACAACCCCGAGGACCCACCAAAGGAGCTAATGAGCCCAAGATGTATTTAAGATGTCCTTATTTTACACAACATATTTAAAAGATAGGTCATGGAGTCCCCACTGCGGGACAGCAAGTTAAGAGTCTGACTGCAGCAGCCTGGGTCAGTGTGGAGGTTTGGGTTTGGTCCCGCGCCTGGCACTGAGGGTTAAAGGATCCGGCATTGCTCCAGCTGCAGCTGCAGCATAGGTTGCAGCTGCAGCACAGGTTGCAGCTGCAGTTCAGATTCAATTCCTGGCCCTGGAACTTCCATATGCTGTGGGTGGGGCCATTTAAAAAAAAAAAAAAAAAAAGATCATTTTAGCAATAACTGAATAAAGAAAAGGCAATAGATAAACCAGAACTTGGTAAGTCCAAATGTACTGTATGTTTTATTTCTGTTAATGATACACACACCCAGTTACGTCTCCCTTCTGTCTGCTCTGAAGCGGAGGAGGACGGTTCAAGAAGATAAAACTCACTGACAGGGCTTTAGCCACAGCATTCCACCGAAGGGAAGTTCAAAAGGCTACAGCATTCCCCTTAGCCAGGAATCTGTGTGCTTCGCGAAAGACCCTTCTCCGCCAACAGCCAAGTCTTTGACTCAGTTCTCAGCGATCTACAAAATTCCCAGAGTAAGAGCGAAGGCAAAACTTCTTTTCATTCGCGTCTTCAACTCTAGTAACTCCATATGGCAATAAAAAGCTTAAAAGATCTCCACCAGCTCTTTTCATAGGACGACAAAGGGAAAAAAACCACATGAAGGCACTCAGTGTTCTCAAGCCATCACTCGGAGTAAACAGGGCGCTTGCACATTTTCAACCAGCAGGCTCTTCCTGCGACGGACAGTGACAATGCCCTGTAAGTGACACCTCGGCTTCGTAAAACAGTCCCCAGATTACAGACCCAGGGGAGTCAAATGACTCAGTTGTGAAAAACCTTTTCTTTTAACTGAAAAATAATGCATCTTGAATCCCACTAACTTCTCTCCTCTTTACCTCTTTCCAAATCAGAATACCAAGGCGCTGACTTTGCAGGGCTAAGATCGGGAGAAAGGAAGAGTCATCTCATCTGTGAAAGCACACAAAGCAACCAAAAGCGATTTGGCAAATATAAGCACTAAGCTAGAAAGAGCTACCTTTTTGAAGAAAAGCCTTTTGTCATTCCTTTAAAAGTTAGACAAAGGCGCAATAATATTTCAAAATAGCGGCCCAAGACATATTCCTAAATGCACAGTGATGACATAACATGGAAGAATGATTTGATTTTCTGCTGGAAGCACGGCTGAGAGTATAGTGAAAAAACACTGGCTTCTTCAGGGGACAGGCAACTGGCCTAAAGGGACACCGAAAAGAAGAACAGCTTAATCAGAGCTGCCGGAGCTGCTCAAAAGAGCCCCACACCCCAAATTGTAATACAGAAGATATTCTCTTTAAACGGCTTCACAGGATATGCCTCCAACAAGGACACTAGCCAAATTCAGCACCATATGTTGAAAAACGGCCACTTCCTGAATTACCTAAATCCAAATACTCCAGCTGGGTGTTGCATTACGACAGAGGAGCCACAGCGAAGAGGCTTTCCTGTGAACTGGCAAAGGAAAAAACAGAGATGTTCTTTCCTGGAACCCAAATCCAGGCTTGCCAACTGCATGTTTTAGGGCAGTGTGGCACAGCAAAGGAGACACGGTGGGTTCCTTTAAGTAGCCAGGTGGGGCTGCTTAAGTTTAAATGGACTAAAATTAGAGAAGTTTTAAAACGCAGTTATTCTGGAGTTCCCGTCGTGGCACAGTGGTTAACAAATCCGACTAGGAACCATGAGGTTGCAGGTTCGATCCCTGGCCTCACTCAGTGGGTTAAGGATCCGGCGTTGCTGTGAGCTGTGGTGTAGGTCGCAGACGCAGCTCGGATCCCGCGTTGCTGTGGCTGTGGCGAAGGCCGGCGGCTACAGCTCCTGTTAGACCCCTAGCCTGGGAACCTCCATATGCTGCGGGTGCGGCCCTAGATAAGGCAAAAAGACAAAAAAATAAAAATAAAAATAATACTGTACTGAAAGTGAAAACCAGAATGGCTATCTAGGTACTGAATGGCGGTAAAGTGAATGGAATGCTTAGCCCATGATCACCTGGCTGACTCGGAGCAGTGGCTCGATGCCACTGCCTAGCACGGGGAGAGAGGATCGTATCACGTATCACCAGAGTGGAAAAAGATCAAAAATTTTAAATTCACAGCATATGGGAGTTCCCTGCGTGGCACAGCAGAAACGAATCCGACCAGAATCCATAAGGATGCGGGTTGAATCCCTGGCTTCGCTCAGTGGGTCGGGGATCCTGCGTTGCCGGGAGCTGTGGTGTAGGTTGCAGACGCGGCTCGGATCCCACAGGTGCCATGGCTGTGGTGTAGGCCGGCAGCTGTAGATCCGATTTGACCCCTAGCCTGGTAACCTCCACATGCCACGGCTATGGTCCTGAAAAGCAAATAATAAAATAAAATCCAAAGTATGCTTTCTACTGAATACCTATCACATTCACAATATCCTAAAGGCGAAAAATCCAAAGTCAAAACATCGTTAAGTCAGGGACCATCTGTATATTTTTCCCTACTAGGCAAGCACAGGGAGCACTATTTTCTCTTTATCATTTTTTTTTCCTTTTTTCATTCTCTTGCATCCCAGCTCCGTGGGGTACTGTGGGGGGTATTGCTGGAGATAGCAACAAGTGACTGCAAGAGCCTGAAATTCGAATGAATTACTTCTGCAGTTAGAGGAGTAAGGGTCCCAAGCAGTGGTCAAACCCACTGCCTTTGCCCCTTTCTGTCCTTCAACTACTTAGCCCTGGACACAGGTTCAGGCATCATCAAGGTGGGCGTGTGACACAAAGTGTAACTAAAACCCAAGGTTTGAACCCAGGGATTGAAAACGGGAGTCCCAGGGAACCAGAACATACAAAGGAGGTCATGGGAGGGAAAAACTCAGAAAAGCGATCCTTTAAAATTGTTTATAAAATCCTGAGACCACCCACGAGCGGTGCATGTGTGGGTTTGACCCTAAACAGATGTTGAGAATAGAACCGAAAAATAGAACACCATTCAGGTCCCAGACTGGCCACAGCTTGGCACAGATGCAAGACAGATCCAAACAGCACTCCAAACACTTTGAAAACAGAACTGACCCCGGAACCAAAACTACAGAAGGCTGTTGGGAACTCGCAGGCTGAACCACCTCCTAAACCAGTATCAGCATCTCCCATAGGGGTTAAACAACACTCAGTCTTGTAGCCAAAATATAATATTTTAAATCTCCATGATACAGCCCAAAAGTACTAAGCACAGAGAGAACCAGGAAAATCTCAAACACCCAACAGACACTAAAAACAAGATAACGAAGAGGTCCCAATTATCTGACAAAAATGCTCCAACAAGTAAGGATAAGCACTGTAGGAACCAAAAGAAAAATGGAACGTCTCAGCAAAGAAATTGAAGGTATAAAAAAGAAAAATGGGAGTTCCCACTGTGGTGCAGCAGGTTAATAATCCAGCTTGTCTCTGTGGTGGCACCAGTTTAATCTCTGGTCCAGCACAGTGGGTTAAGGACCCAGCATTGCCACAGCTGTGGCACAGGTAGCATCTTCGGCTGGAATTCTATCCCTGGTCTGGGAACTTCCATATGCCACAGGTGCTGCAGAAAAAGAAAAAAAAAGGGAAGGAAATTTTAGAATAAAAACATAAAATAAATGGAAGAAAACCTCACTGAATGAGACTAATGCTAGTATGGAGATGATAGAGATGTGTCAATAAAAGTTAAAGAATCCAGACAAAAGTGAAAAAAAGATTGAGAAGGAGGAGTTCCCGTCATGGCTCAGTGGTTAACGAATCCAACTAGGAACCATGAGGTTGTGGGTTTGATCCTTGGCCTTGCTCAGTGGGTTAAGGATCCAGCACTGCCGTGAGCTGTGGTGCAGGTCGTAGACGCGGCTTGGATCCCGCATTGCTGTGGCTGTGGTGTAGGCCGGCAGCTACAGCTCCTGTTAGACCCCTAGCCTGGGAACCCCCATATACCACAGGTGCGGCCCTAGAAAAGACAAAAAAAAAAAAAAAGATTGAGAAGGAAATGAACAGACCCTCACAGACTTGGGGGACAAAAATGTTCTAACATTTGTGTCATTAGAGTCCCAGGAGGAGAAGGGAAAAAAATGAAGAAATGATGGCTAGGAACTTCCTAAATGTGGCAAAAAATATAAATCCACAAAACAAACTCAGTGAACTCCCCCCGAAAGTAAATGCAAAGAAATCCACACCCAAGCATGTAATAATAAACTGCTAAAAAAAAAAAAAAAACACTAAAGGCATAAACAAAGAAAAAATTCTTAAAAACAATCAGAGAAAACTTCAAAGGAAAAACTCTTAATGACTGCAGATTTCTTATTAAAAATAATAGAGGTCAGAAGGATGTGAAACAGAATACTAAAGTGTTCAAAGAAGCAAACTATCAACCCAGAATTATATACCCACTCATCGAAAACATCCTTACGGAATAAAGGTGATTTTTTTTTTTGCCTTTTTTTTGCCTTTATCTAGAGCTGCACGCGTGGCATATGGAGGTTCCCAGGCTAGGGGTCTAACAGGAGCTGTAGCCGCCGGCCTTCGCCACAGCCACAGCAACGCG
This sequence comes from Catagonus wagneri, assembly GCA_004024745.2. NCBI lineage: Eukaryota > Metazoa > Chordata > Mammalia > Artiodactyla > Tayassuidae > Catagonus > Catagonus wagneri. The sequence goes on from PVHT020002421.1 coordinate 3,004,804, forward strand.
GGATCCGAGCCGCATCTGCGACCTACACCACAGCTCACGGCAACACCGGATCCTTAACCCACTGAGCGAGGCCAGGGATTGAACCCGCAACCTCATGGTTTGTAGTCGGATTCGTTAACCACTGAGCCACGAAGGGAACTCCGAATAAAGGTGATATTTTTAAATGTAGGGAAACTAACAGAATTCATTGTAAGCAGACTGGCAATAAAAGAACTGCTAAAGGCAGTACTTCATACAGAAGGGAATTAATATTAAAAAAAAAAAAACTTGAATGATCTACAGTGATGGAAGGGGGGAAAATGGTGAACCCTCCTAGGTTATTGATGAGACTGCAAACCAGGACATCCACTCTGGAAATCAGTTCAAGATTTTCTTATAAAACTGAACGTACACATCATATGACACAGCAATCCCATTCCTAGGTATTTCCCATAGAGAAAGGAAAACTCATGTTCTCACAAAAACCAGGACATGGATATTAAAGCACGTCTACTTACAATCATCAAACACTAGCAATAATGCAGATGCCCTTGAGAGGTGAATGGGCAAGCACATTACGCTTCTCCCACACCATGGACTACTGTTCCGCAGTAAAAAGGAAGGAACTATTGAGACCTGGAACAACGTGGGTGAATCACAAAAAAGTATTACACTGCCTCAGAAGGTTAAATACTTCACGATTCTACTACATGACAATCTTGAAAAGACAAAATAAAGGACAGAGAACAAACAGATCGATGGTTGACAAAGCTTTTGGGTGGGAGTGAGGGCAACTAGAAAGGGGTACTGCAGGAAGTCTGGGGAGCTGCTGGAACTGCTCTGTGTCCTGATTTTGGTGACGGTTATTACCCAAATGGATCCGTACCCTGATGTTGAAAGCAACTTGGGATCAAAAGTGATTTTTTTTTTTTTTTGGTCTTTTTAAGGCTTCACCCGCGGCATATAGAGGATCCCAGGCTAGGGGTCTAACAGGAGCTGTAGCCGCCGGCCTTCGCCACAGCCACAGCAACGCGGGATCCGAGCCGCGTCTGCAACCTACACCACAGCTCACGGCAACGCCGGATCCTTAGCCCACTGGGCAAGGCCAGGGATCGAACCCATAACCTCATGGTTCCTAATCAGATTCGTTATCCACTGAGCCACGACGGGAACTCAAAAGTGATTTTTTTTTAATGTTGAATAAAATGCTAAATGCTGAAAGTGCAGACGTCAAAAGAAAAGAAAGCCCTTGCATTTCAACCAATCTGGTCTACATTATTTCATGCAGCCTGCAAATGGCCCTAAGCCCCAGATTTGGAACTGATTTTAAGGAGAGCATGAGTAAGTGTGTATAATATTTTTATATACCTGGGGGAAATATTTATTCTAATGACACTCACAGGAGTAAGAAAACTCCAGGCGTGACCATCTTTGGTTTCCAGAATGCTATTAACAAAGTTCCTACTAAGTTAAAATACAACTGTAAAGATGGTTAAAATCAACATCGAAAATAGTATTATTCTATAGCTCAATCCAATTACTCTTTAAAATGGCTCTTTCAAAGGGAGGCGCTAACATCCAGGTTTAAGGATTCTCCTGACCACGGAGACCCTTGTGCTGCCCCCCATCCTCAGCTCTAAGGCACAGCTCCCCCTTCCGCCTCCCCTCTGGGGAGTCTGGCTTTCCCCGTTTATGCATTGGGTTCCCTCCACGAGTAGAGAAGATGTCTGATTTATACATCATTGTTCGGCTTTATCTAAACCATTATCTATGTCTTTTATTCTATCATTCTTCCATCTTTTTTTTTCTTTTTTGGTCTTTTTAGGGCTACACCCGAGGCATATGGAAGTTCCCACCTAGGGATCAAATCAGAGCTGGAGCTGCCAGCCTACATCACAGCCACAGCAATGCAGGATCTGGGGTGCATCTGTGACCTACACCACAGCTCACAGCAATGGCGGATCCTTTACCCACTGAGCAAGGCCACGGACTGAATCTGTGTCCTCATGGACACCAGTTGGGTTCATTATTGCTTCTCCACAATGGGAACTCCCTATCATGCTTCCATCTTGTCATTTTTGGTCACGATACATCACAGAGCATGCACTCGATAAATGTTTGTTGAATGAATGAATGAATGAATGAATCAGCCTGAAGACTGGAAGAATGTGTTTGTATACTGTAATAACACACATGTCTATATGCCTATTTTAAAAGAATTTTGTATATAATGCTGATTTTAAAATCTTATGACAGATCATATTTTGAAAGAAGACTGCAAAAATATCTCCCATTTCATTTATTTTTAAAATTATTTTTGGCCATGCCTGCAGCACGTAGAATTTCCCAGGTCAGGGGTTGAACCCACCCACCAGGGACCAGAGTCACAACAGTGACAACGGCAGGTCTTTAACCATTTGGCCACCAGGGAACTCCTAAGATCTCCCATTCTACATGTTCTTCTGCAAGGTGACCCTGACTCTCTCTCATCAAGAGCTGGGGTCTGTTTCCCACATCTTCCAAAATCCAGGTGGACATTGCTCTGACCTGTAGAATAGAAAGTGACCACGTGCCAATTCTGAATGAAGCCCTTAACTGGCCAGATTCCACTTTCTGCCCTTAAAAACACTCACTCTTGGCAGATTCCTTGTTGGAGCCCAGCTGTCACACCATGAAAAGGCCAAACCACATGGAGAGGCCACATGTTGGTTCAAAGCCTCAGGTCAAGAGGCCCCCTGAGCTCTGAGCCAACAATCAGCATCAGTCATCTACTGTATCAGTGCCCCATCTTGGACACCAGCCCAACCGAGGCTTCAGATGAAACTGCAGCCCCAGACAACATCTTACCAGAGCCACACAAAAGATTCCAAGGAGGAGCCCTGTCGGCCCACAGAACTGAGTGGCACAATAATAAATGATCATTTTAGGCCTCTAAGTTGTGGAGTGTTTTGTTATACAGCAATAGATAATCAAAAGAGATCTGTAGAAGACTTTCATTTTCTCCATAAACAAATTCTTAGCTATTTTTTATTAAAATATAGTTGATTTGCAATGTGCCAATTTCTGCTGTACAGCAAAGTGACCTAGCCATACATATATATACACCCCCTTTCTTATCTTCCATCATAGTCTATCCCAAGAGACTAGATAGAGTTCCCTGTACTGTACAATGGGACCTTATGGCTTATGCATTCTAAATGTAAGTTTGCATCTACTAACCCCGAACTCCCCATCCATCCCACTCCCCACCGCCTGCCTTGGCAGCCACAAGTCTGTTCTCCATGTCTGTGAGTCTGTTTCTGTCCATAAACAATTCCAAATAAACTTTACATTATTTGTTCCACCTCATTTGCTCTTTCTTGCTATCCATTCATGCATTGTCTTTTATGCTTTCTGAAAAAAAGTCAGCATCTAGTGAAAAAAGAGATTTTCCACCTTTGATATAACTGAAGTTCAACTGAGTCTATGGCATGTAGAAAGGTTTCTGACCTGGGTCCCTCGTATAAATCATCTGGAGCTATAACCTCAGGTTGAAACTATGCACCCTTTGATTCCTCTGGTCTTTTTATTTGTAGGGCCACACCTGGAAGTTCCCAGGCTAGGGGTCAAATCAGAGTCACAGCGGCGGCCTACACCACCACAGCCACAGCAACGCCGGATCCTTAACCCACTGAGTGAGGCCAGGGATCGAACGTGCGTCCTCATGGATCCTAGTTGGGTTCGCTTCTGCTGAGCCACGGCAGGAACTCCCATCTGGTCATTTTAATTATAAATCATTGCATCACTCAAGGAAAGCGACTTTTCTTTCTCAGCGGATGTCAGATTTGCAACATACCCAACAATTCCTCCTTCCTCTCCTGATCGGCCTTGCGAGGTGTTCAGGCACCATGTGCACCTGATGAGAATCAGCTCTACTTCTGTCATGACAGACTCTTGTAAGGTTGCTGGGAAGGTGAGTCTGCTCTCATTTCCAAACTTCCCAGCGCCTCCTCCTGGGCTGCTGTGCTTAAAGGGCCACGTGTTCCGCGGACCCTCTCATATGACACATTGCTCAATAGGCAGCACTGTCAACTGTCAAAACACAGGGCCTGCCTTTTACTATGAAACCCAGGAGGCTGGGCTAGAAATATAAAAATATACAGAATAAGAGCTCCTTTAGCAGACCCTGAGTATAAATTAGGGAGGCATGGCTCACAGCCAAAGCAACAACACACAGTGAGAGACAGAGAGGGACCCAGACACTGTGGTCTTTTTCACAGTGAGAAAAATTAAAGCATCTTGGTGTGTTTTCCCCCAAAACTAAGAACTAGACCCATGCAGGTCCACTGAACACTCACATTTTTTGACTCTGTAAGAGAACCTGAATACAATTTTTCTAAGATTTTTTTTTTTTTTTGGCTGCACCCTTGGCATGTGGAAGTTCCTGGGCCAGGGACTGAACCAGCGCCGCAGCAACGTCCCGAGCTGTGATCACACCGGCTGCTTAACTCACTGCCCCACAGAGCTCCGAAGATTCTTAACGTCCATGGAGACTTAACATTTTCGTATTGTCATAATTATCATCATATTTTCCTTCAATTCTGGCAACAATGGGGTAAGACTCGTCCCCATGATGCCTGGCCCTGTGGGTCTGGTTCTTGCCTCTGGATGAAACAGCATAAAAGTTGGTATTTACCCCCTTCTCACACTGCCCCAATCCTATCACTCTGCACTTAAGAACACTGCACTTAAGAAAAGTAGGGAAGACTCCAGAGTGCCCGTCGTGGCTCAGTGGTTAACGAACCAAACGAGGAGGGTTCAATCCCTGGCCTCACTCCATGGGTTAAGGATCCAGCGTTGCCATGGGCTGTGGTGCAGATCGCAGACGTAGCTTGGATCTGGCATGGCTGTGGCTGTGGTGTAGGCCGGCGGCTACAGCTCTTGATTTGACCCCTAACCTGGGAACATCCATATGCTGTGAGTGTGCCCCCCCAAAAGAAAAGAGAAGAAAAGGAAAGAAAAGAAAAGAAAAGAAGGGACTGCTTTACTACTGCTTGTGTCCCCCTTGTCAACTGGTGGAAATGTTTGGCAAGAATGCCAAATGTCACCAAGGGAACATAGCCACCGAGGCTACCATAAGGCCTCTCTGTTACAGTCCCATGAACATCTGAAGTGCATTTTCTCCAGGGCAGATGCACACACCACCTCCCCGGTAACACACGGTACCCAGCCCAGCAACACATATCTCCGCATTGACAGCACTGTAATTTATCCAGGGCTGAGCAGCAGAACCCTGGAGCCCACCGCCTCCTTCTGCAACCAGACTCTTCCATAAAGAGATGCCTCCAGGGAAATGTTTCCTCTCCTGAAAATTCAGGCGGTAAATTGCCTTTGACAAATTAACTTTCACTTCTCTTCGGAGACACACTGTCAACGGGGAGGGCCTACGAGTGCACATTAAAGGCTTTTCCGTCTGGTGGTCTGTTGGATCGGCTGGGGGAGCCGATCTGCTTTGGCTTGAACAAAGACGGCCGTGATTCAGTGTCTATCGGTAGAAAATCAAGTCCGGACATGGGGAGGCGATGGCAGCCACCTGGAAGGGAGTTGACAAAGCCCCTCTCCCAGAAAGGCCCTCCGGGAACCATTAAATTTGGGCTCACACTCGGAGAAACAGAGAAGACCCTTCGTTTCCATTCGGAGAGGTGGAAACTCCATCTGCTTCTGAGCAGGATTATTTCAGCAAAAGGCTCTTAATCAAATTCCACTCAGCCAGAGCCTCTGGTAGTTAAGGGAGGTTCTTTGGGGTCCCTATAAAACACACGGACCAATCACCGCCAGCCCACAAGCCACTTCTTCTTCTTTTCTTTTTTGTCTTTTTTTAGGGCCGCACCTGCGGCATATAGAGGTTCCCAGGCTAGGGGTCTAACAGGAGCTGTATCCGCCGGCCTTCGCCACAGCCACAGCAACGCCAAATCCGAGTCACATCTGCGACCTACACCACAGCTCGTGGCAACGCCTGATCCTCAACCCACTGAGCGAGGCCAGGGATCGAAGCCGCAACCTTATGGTTACTAGTCGGGTTGCTTAACCACTGCGCCACAATGGGAACTGCTCAAACGCCTCACTTCTGCTGCAGGAAGTGACGCACACACACTCGCCAGGACTCAGCCATATCTATTCCCAAAACCGCTGATGCCAGTTGCACTTGTTATAGTAATAAAAGTATATAGCTAAGTATTATCTGAATATCTAATATTTATGAGGAAATCTGAGGGTAAAAAGAGTTCTTTCTGGGAAAGCTAAGTTGGCAAACAGCTTTGAAAAGACTCCATACAATGAATAAAAACTATAAATGACTAAGATAGATACTATATATTTGACTTCAGCCTGCTTCCCAGGTTTCTTTCAGTTTTTATCTTACTCCTAAAGAAACCAAACTCAAAGCCTTGGATGTGTTTTTCTGCAAGAAAGACAAACTGGGGACTTCTATCTGGTCACCCTCCCCCGGAGGCCTTAGTTTACATCAAAAGATGAGTCAGTTCCTGGATATTGATATGCTTTCACTTGACTACAGTGTTTACTGTGTGGATGGAGTATTTTCTTATGTTTCACTAACTTTAAAAGATTTTTTTGAGGCGCTCCCATGTGCCTCAGTGGGTTAAGGACCTGACATAGTCGCCATGAGGATGTAGGTTTGATCCCCGGCCTCACTCAGTGGGTTAAGGATTCAGCATTGCTGCAAGCTGTGGTGTTGGTCCCAGACTCAGCTTGGATTTGGTGTTGCCATGGCTGTGGCGTAGGTCGGCAGCTGCAGCTTCAATTCAACCCCTAGCCCAGGAACTTCCATATGCCACAGGTGTGGCCACTAAAAATAATTTTTTTTTTTTGGTTCGCTCAGCCAATTACAGGTCCCAGTGGCAGAGAGTAAGCAGACTTCTCTAATTTCAATACGCAATGCTATCGGCGAAATGCCTAAAGATAACTGTCCAAGTGCTTTCGTATTTTCCTTGATATTAATATTTCGAACGGACAAGAATTTGCATCAATCAGAAGTAACAAACATTTGGCGATCCCAGTAGAGGCAGACTTCTCTAATTTCAATACGCAATGCTATCTGCGAAATGCCTAAAGATAACTGTCCAAGTGCTTTCGTATTTTCCTTGATATTAATATTTCGAACGGACAAGAATTTGCATCAATCAGAAGTAACAAACATTTGGCGATCCCAGTAGAGCTTTCCACCCACCTGACAAAGGTGTAGAAACTGGAAATTCTTTTCTAAGATTCTCCAAGTGCCCTTTAGAAAGTAACTAGTTAATCTCATTGGAAGAGCCAGGAAAAAAAAAAAATAATAAGAGTATGTCTCCTATTTTTGCGGTGCTTCTCAAATTGCTGTCTCCGGCAGTGAAAAAAAAAAAAAAAAACGCTGGGTTGACCTCATGCTTTCCTCTGTTTTCTTTTCTCAAAGCCCTGCGAAGTAATAGGAATGAAATAAAATGAGATATAAACCCATACCCACAAAGAGAACATGAGAAAGATGACAGGAGGTGAGAGAGCTCCGTAAATTTGTAGAAGAAAGCAAGTCCACAGACTCACGGTACAACAGGCAGGGGCACTCACAGCCTCGGGGATCGAGGAAGGATTCAGCTGCAAAAGGAAACAGTATAAACCGGGTTCCACGTGGCTCACACGGGTCTCCAGAGATGCAGAGCTCAGAAACCCTGATCGAGTTCATCAGAAAGCAAGACAAGGGTGAAAAACAGGGTGACTGCATATCTGTAGATGGACAGGTAGGGACCCAAACCATCGGCTCTCATCCCCACCGGGCCCGCAACCCGTTACCATCTGAACCAAGAGCAGGTTTGGCACTCAGGCATCCATTTCTTGTCTTTCTCCTGACCCCTGCAGGGGACCAGAAATAGGGTGCAACGGTCATTCAAGGGCAAAAGGAAATGGAGCACCTAGGAACAGAGATAGTACCTATGTAAAGTGTCCAGTCCCCAACACTGAACCTGAAATGAGTCCACTCACCCCACCGGTAAATGGGCCTCACAAGTCATATGATATTGTTTCCATCAAGAATCAACCAAGTGGCGTTCCCATTGTGGCTCAGCGGGGGAAGAACCTGACGTAGTGTCATGAGGATGCAGGTTTGACCCCCGGCCTTGTTCGGTGGGTTAAGGATCCAGCATTGCCGCAGGCTGCGGTATAGATTGCAGATGCGGCTCAGATGTGGCATTGCTGTGACTGTAGCATAGGCCGGTAGCTGCAGTTCTGATCGGAACCCTAGCCCGAGAATTTCCATATGCCACTGGGGTGGCTCTAAAAAGAAAAAAAAAGAAAAAGAGAGAGAATCAACCAAGAACCACCACATGTCTGAAGAAAGCCCAACACGATAAACAGAGGCCAAGCTAACAACAACAAAATGAGTCCAGAGGAATCTAAAGAAAGAGAATTAGTCTTTGGAGACACTGAAGACAGTATCAGATTCTTTTTTAAAAAAAATTACCAGAATACAACGAAATACGAATAATTAGGGAAGAAGGAGCGATGCAAGCCAAAATGAGATACCTAAGCTAAAACCAAAATTCAGTAGAAGGCCTGGAAGATAAAGCTGAAATTTCACAAGGAAAAGGGGAGTTTTTCCAGAACAGAAAAAAACAGGGGACAGCGGTTAAAAAAAGGATGCAAAGAACATTCCCAAGCCGAAAGACGCAAGCATCCATATTACAAGGGCCAAGCAAGCATTCAGGACAACAAACCAAAAGACAGGTGTTATCTGAGACATCACCATGAGATTTCAGAACACCAAGGATACACAGAAGATCACCAAGTCTCTCCAGGCAAAATGAGTCACAGGAGAAGAAATGAGGCTCCAAGTGGCGGTGGACCTCGCAGAAGGCAGCACAGGGCGCCAGGCAACTGTGGGGGCATGGTCCAGGAACAGGACCTGCAACTGAAAAGGATGCCCAGCCAAACGAGTGTGTGTGTGTCCGTGTGAGTGTGTGCGTGTGTGCGCGCGCGTGTGAGTGAGAGAGAGAGAGAGACAAGGACTCAGAAAACTTACCATTTACTTGCCATTTCTTAGAAAACTCCCCTCTCATCTTCCCACACCTCCCTCCACTCTGCTTCCAACCTCACTTTCCACCACACACCCAAGGGTGCATCCACACTTCCTGAAAGAAGGAGATCAGGAAGCCCCAGGGATTCCTGGTGCCAGGACCATGCCCATCCCCAAGTCAGGTATCCCACCTAGACTGTTGGGAGGCAGAAGGACACAGAACCAGCACCCCAGGGGACTGAGGGGTTTTGTGATCAGAAAGGACCAAGAAAGTCAGATGAAGGCTAGGGTGCCAGAGGAGTTCCCGGTGTGGCTCAACAGTTGAGAACCTGACTAGTGTCCACGAGGATACTAGCATCATGTTTGATCCCTGACCTCACTCAGTGGCTTAAGGATCCGGCGTTGCCATGAGCGGTGGTGTAGGATCAAAAAGGCAGCTCGGATCCCGTACTGCCATGGCCATGGCCAGCAGCTGTGGCTCCGATGCAACCCCTAGTCTGGGAACTTCTATATGCTGCAGGTGCTGCCCGAATAAAAAATAAGCAAGTAATAAATAAATAAACAAATAGATACGACGATGGTGTCGGAAAAAGAAGAGAAACACCTATAAAAGCAAAACCATCATCCAGAGGTGCCCCCAAAACTTGATTTTCAGGAAACAGATTAAGTGTGGCCAGATAACTCCACTACATTCACTGAATTTGTGTTTAATCTCTATTAATTCCGAAGAACCACGGCAAATAATGTTTGAATTTATCAAGTCATTTCACAGCTGGAGTTTTTTTATCCACCAGTTACCCCTGTTATGTCTGTTGACGGACAGGCAAGTCGCTTCATCTCCCGGGGTTAGATCTAAGCTGAAAACAGGAGGGGACAGGGGCCAAAGGGGTAATAATACTTGCCTCCTGCCTCAGCAGGAGGTTGGAAGATTTATAATTAGATTGCCTTTGCCAACTGTTCCAAAACTCCCCCATCGGGGGAGGGGAGAGGGGGAAGAACTATAAATAACTCAAGGTGCTATTATCCCCAAAGATAATCAATTATTTTCTCATCAAAAGGAGGCTAACAAAGACAGACTTTTAAGGATGAGGACGCCTTCCTTTGTTGAAGCCTCCAGCTTTCACAGGCTTTCCAGGGTGTTTAGAGCTTCACAGGGCCCGGGTACCAGCTCCGGCTTCCTCCAACAAATGGGTTATTTACAATACCCAAGGAATCCCTTTCTTGCTAGAAAAATACGGGAGAAGCACATTCATTCAAGGGTCTTATTCCTCAGAGCAGTGGGGGCACAGGGGGAGACAGGGAGCAGGGAGGGTAAAGAAATCTCACCTACACAGGCCATGCGGGCCCCCTGCCCTCTCCCCAGGTCCAGGGTCCCGTGTTCCCTCACATCCTCTCGGCTCTTCCTCTCCCCCACCTGCGGGGATGGCCTGCCCCTCGTGGTCCGGGGGCCATGTCCTCCCCTTCCTGGCCTCTGCTGGCAGAAGCAGGTGTTTTATTCGTCGGCGCTCAACCCGTATTTCATACAGACCCACCCGCATCACAGCATCCACCAAACTGAACACTTCCTCACTTGTTCGGCTCCTCCTGTGAAACGTGACTTCCCCGAGGGCAGTGTCTGTGTTGATTCACTGTCAACCGTCCAAGAAGCTCGTCATTACACATCCAGGACTCTCTTGAGCCGGACACCTTTTTTTTTTTTTTTTTTTTTTTGCAGGAATGTAGCAAATTAGCCTCCTTGCAAAGCTGCTCGGAGGCTTTGAGGGAACTGGGGCCCCATCATTTTCTAAGAAGCGTGAACGTGAGAAGGGCCCTCTCTCTCTAGAGACAACAATGAAAAGCCAGCCATACTTCCAGAATCTTCCAGCAAAGAACTCATTCCAAAAAAACTCCAGTCTGATTTTTTTTTTTAAAGTATAGTTGATTTAAAAAGTTCCTTCAGGAGTTCTCATCGTGGCTCGGTGGTTAACGAATCCAGCTAGGAACCATGAGGTTGGGGTTCGATCCCCAGCCTCGCTCAGTGGGTTTGGATCCCGCGTTGCTGTGGCTGTGGCGAAGGCCGGTGGCTATAGCTCCGATTAGACCCCTAGCCTGGGAACCTCCATATGCCGCGGGTGCGGCTCTGGAAAAGACAAAAAAAATTTAAAAATTTAAAGAAAAAATGTTCCTTCAGTTTCTGCTATACAGCAAAATGACGCAGTCACGCATATATATATATACATTCCATTTTTTTTTGGTACTATCTTCCATCATGTTCTACCCCAAGAAACTGGATATATAGTTCCCTGTTCTGCACAGTAGGACCTCACTACTTATCCATTCTAAATGTAACCACCCCAAACTCCCATCCAGCCCACTTCTTCCCGCACCCCCCTGCCCGGGCCAATCTCAAGTCTGCTCTCCGTGTCCTTGATCTGCTTTTGTGTATTTTTTGTCTGTTTGTTATGTTTTGCTTTTTAAACAACAGTTGCAGCATTTATTTCAGGTTCTCTCTCTCTTTGCCACACTGGAAGCAAGTGGAAGTTCCCGGGCCAGGGATGGAACCTGCCTGCGCCACGGAGCAGCAACCAGAGCCGCAGCAGTGAAAACACAGGAGCCTTAACCCGCTAGGCCATCAGAGAACTCCCCCAAATACTCCAGTTTTTTTTTTAAAGAGACAAATCGAAAAGTAGGGTGCCCCCCCAAGGCCACGGAAATTGACCAAAATGGAGCTCTTAATGGTTCCATTTATATTCACTCAAGTCGCCAGCAAATGGGACTGGGGCTCTATTTCCAGAAAAGGGGATGGGAACCCCAGGATCCTGGGCCACTGCAGCACACAGGACAGGCAAGGAAGGAGACAACATCCTTCTAAACTTAAGAACAAAGAACAAAGCCAGGAGAGGCTATACTGACTCCTTTTACTGTTCTACTTCCTTTTTTCGAAGATAACTTTATATTTCCTGAATAGGAGCTATATACACATATACACATGTATACACAGGGAACAAAATTCAAAAGTTATAAAGAAATGAAAAGTAAGGTCTCCTTCCACTCTTGAGCCCAACCACCTACCCATCCCCCCCATTCTACAGAGGCAATGATTTCAGCTTTCTTTCAATATCCACAAATCCTTGGTCTCCCCGGATGTACGGTCAGTCACGCATTTGCGATGGTCTGAACCTGCCTACCAAGAAACAAATCCTAGGAAAACCCTGGGCCCCAAGACTAAGGGAAGACCTCACCAAGTATCAAGAGGGTCCTCAAACCTTAGACAAAGACTACGGAGAGTTCAGTTCCAACCCCTGCCCTGCCCACACCTCTTCTTAAACTCAGAGCCTTTGCCTCTGTTTGTACTCACTTCCTCTGAGAAGATTCTCAGCAAGGTTTACCCTCCTTATTTCATCCTAGGAAATGCTGGCCAGGCAGAAAGTCCACACAAGAAGGTCTACTTAGCCTTTTTCAAGGGAAGTTTTGTCTGACTATATGCCAAAGAGTGGGATTGCAGGGTCACATGGAAGATGTGGTATATATATACATATATACATACATACATATATATATATACACACACACACACAATGGAATAGTACTCAGCCATAAAAAGGACAAAATAATGCGATTTGCAGCAACATGGATGGAACTAGAGACTCTCATACTAAGTGAAGTAAGTCAGAAAGAGACAAATCCCTTATGATATCACATATTTGGAATCTAATACAAGGCACAAATGAATCTTTGCACAGGAGAAAAAAAAATCATGGACTTGGAGAACAGACTTGTGGTTGCCGAGGTGGAGGGGGAGGGAGTGGGATGGACTGGGAATCTGGGGTTAATAAATGCCTTTGGAATGGATAAGCAATGAGATCCTGCTGTATAGCACTGGGAACTATGGCTAATCACTTGTGATGGAACATGATGGAAGATAATGTGAGAAAAAGAATGCATATATGTGTGTGTGTGACTGGGTCACTTTGCTGTACAGTACAAAACTGACAGAACCCTGTAAACCAACAATAATGGAAAAAATAAAAATCATTAAAAAAAAAGTCTATTTAGCAACTGCTTGGGGCTGAATGATGGCCAGCAAATTCCTATGTTGAAAACCCAACCCCCAGTTCACCTCACAATGTGACCATATTTGGAGAAAAGGCCTTTCAAGAGGTGATTTTTGAAAAAAAAAAAATAAAGTCATTAGGGTGGGCCCTTAATCCAGTCCAACCAGCAAACCTGTAAAAACGGGAAATTCGAATACAGATACACACATAAGAGAAAACGGTCATCTGCAAGCCAAGGAGAAAGAAACCATTCTGCCAACACCTTGATCTCAGACTCCCACCCTCCAGAACTGTGAGAAAATAAATTTCTGGTGTTTAAACCTCCCAGTATGTGGTACTTCGTTACAGCAGTCCTAGCAACCTAACATAGCAATTAATACATTTAAAGTATTTGTGTCTGTAGATACAGTAGCACTAGGTAATGACAAGACAATCACAAACTCGCATGGCGGGATGATAATCCACTGCATTAAACATACTAATATGTTCAATGAAGCGAGAGTTTGATGAGCAACGGGATGGTTTCAAAGTCCCTCCCCCAGAAGAACCAAACACCGATTAATTTCAAAGGGAGAGTCTGGCAGATGCCACCTCCATTGGTGAACCTCATCAGTTAGGGACAGACTGAATCCAGGTGCCATCTGACAGAAGGCGATGTGAAAGACATACGTAACTTCATGTCTGCATTGGTCCTGCCAAATATGCCTAATAAACCGCAAACTGGGGGACTTTCCAAAAAAGTGGGCTGCTCCCTTCATAAGCATCAAGATTGCAAAATTCAAGAAGAGGCTGAGGAATGTTCCAGATGGAAAGAGACCAAATGCAGCGTGTGATCCTGGGCTGGATCCTTCGGTGCAAAAGAACACCCCCAGGACCATCAGCGAAAATGTCCTGGGTGGGATCGGACGATAATCCTGTATCAATACAAATTTCCTGATTTTGACGGTGGTGCCATTAGGAAAGAATGTCCTTGTTCATAGGAAATACACACTAAAGCATTTAGGGATGATGAGGCATCTTGTCAGCTACTCACTTCCAAATGTTTCAGGGGAAAAAAGCTCTGTGTCCTGCACTTGCAACTTTCTGGTAGGTTCCGAACTTCATATATTTAATTGGGAAAAATGGGAAAACTCTACACATCTAAACACAATGGAGTGTGTGATCTGTTACAGGATATCATACTCGGTTAGATAATGTGCAACCACTAAAAATGATGGCTGTGTTCACTGCAGCACTAGCTACTACCATAGCCAAGACATGAAAGCAATCCCAGTGTCTATCAATGATAAAGAAAATGTGGGTGTGTGTGTGCGTGCACGTGTGTGTGTGTGTGTGTGTGTGTGTGTGTGTGGCTGAATGTTAGCCATGAAAAAGAGTGAAATAATGTCATTTGCAGCAACACAGTTGAACCTGGAGATTATCATACTAAATGAAGTAAGTCAGACAGAGAAAAACAAGCATCATAAATCACTTATATGTGGAATCCAAAAAGAATGATACCAAGGAACTTATAAGCAGAAATAGACTCACAGACAAATTTTTGGTTACCAAAGGGGAAAAGGGGAAGGGATTAATGAGAGATTTCAGCTTTACAGATACGCACCACTATTTGTAAAATGAACAAGGACCTACAGTAGAGCACAGGGAACTACATGCACTGTCCTGTAATAACTTACAATGGAAAAGAATCTGAAAAAGAATAGCTATATATAGATGTACACGTATAACCGAATCACTGTGCTATATACCTGAAACGGAGCAAATAAACTATACTTCATTTAAAAAAAAAATAAAAAATTTTAATGGTGGCTATAAAAAGGCTAAATAGGCAACAAGGAAAAGTGTTTACACAATACAAGCATGTTAGGGGGAGCCATTCCATCATGACTCAGCGGAAACGAATCTGACCAGTATCCATGAGGATGCAGGTTCGATCCCTGGCCTCGCTCAGTGGGTTAAGGATCTGGTGTTGCCATGAGCAGTGGTATAACCCACAGATGCGGCTCGGATCTGGCATTGCTGTGGCTGTGGTGTAGGCCAGCGGCTGCAGCTCCAATTGGACCCCTAGCCTGGGAACCTCCATAAGCTGCAGGTGAAGCCCTAAAAAAAAAAAAAAAAATCAAAAGCAAGTCCTTAAAATTAGAAATTCAGTTCCTCATTTGCTCGAGTCACATTTCAAGTGTTCAGTAGCCACGTGGCGGGTAGCTTCTACTCTAACTATGAGAAACATAGAATGTTTTCACCATCCAGAAAAATTCTACAGGACGATGGTGCTCCAAACAATTTCCCCCACAGAAGGCCTCAGGATGAAACATGTCAGGACTAAGATCTTCTCACTCCCAACAGGAAACCTCCCCTTGCACTGAGTTCTGGCAGCCATAACCATGGTGGAACCCTGCCACTGAAGTTACTGGATCATTTCCAATTAAGCCCTCGCTAGACCTGAAATCCCGCCAAAATCCCTTCTTCTGAGGAGGTCCCATCCTGGTCCCATCTGGGAGTTGAGTCTTGGTCAAGAACAGCACAGATCAAAAAAAAAAAAAAAATTAAAAAATTAAAAAAATAAAATAAAGAGTTCCCTTTGTGGCGCAGTGGTTAACAAACAGGACTAGGAACCATGAGGTTGTGGGTTCGATGATCCCTGGTCTTGCTCAGTGGGTTAACGATCCGGCGTTGCTGTGAGCTGCAGTGTAGGTCGCAGACGTGGCTTGGATCCTGCGTTGCTGTGGCTGCAGCTTAGGCAGGCGGCTGTATCTCCAATTTGAACCCTAGCCTGGGAACCTCCATATGCCGCGGGTGCAGCCCTAAAAAGCAAAAAAAAAAAAAAACACAAAGGAAAAAAAGAACATCACAGACCTTGCCAGGACAGATGCTTGTCTCGGGAAGCACCTCAGGGTCACTGCCAAAGCCACAGATGAGAAAACGCACTTACCAGCCTGTGGGTCCCTAGAACCGCCATGCCACTCAACCAAGAGGAAGCTGGAGGGGACGCCAAAAGGATCTCGTGTGGGAAGTCAAGGTACTTTAGACCTAATCCCTTCCCTTTGTCCTTCTTTCCCCACTCTGTCCATCTGTCAGTCCTGTTCAATTCAGCTCTATCATTCCTCATTCAACACCATCCGAGAAAGTCTGTCTCATCCGTCCAAGTGTCAGTTTCTGCCCGAGGAAATCCCAATAAACCCAGGCAGTGACACACACACCAGTCAAGGTCCTTCGTGCTAGCATTTCAGAGGTCACCTCACTGTGATGGGTGTGTGGCAGTAACACCCCACTCGCCAACCCCAGGAATCGCTGGAGGAGGACTCAGGGACAATTTACCTAATTGACTCTCAAAAAGGACTGCTTCTTCTCCATTTATCCTTTTTTTTGTCTTTTTTTGCCTTTATCTAGAGCCGCACCCACGGCATATGGAGGTTCCCAGGCTAGGGGTCTAACAGGAGCTGTAGCCACTGGCCTACACCACAGCCACAGCAACGCGGGATCCAAGCCGCGTCTGCAACCTACACCACAGCTCACGGCAACGCCGGGGTCCTTAACCCACTGAGCAAGGCCAGGGATCGAACCTGCAACTTCATGGTTCCTAGTTGGATTCGATAACCACTGAGCCACGACAGGAACTCCTCCATTTATCCTTGATCCTGGAAGTTACCCGAAGGTTCTATAGTCTACCTTCTCCGTTCACCACGACCGTTCTTTTGACAGTTCTCAACCTTGTCAGAATATCCGTTCTGCAAAGGCTTTATCTCAGTCTTCTCCCTGATCTGACAATTAATTATCCAGCAAACTTGTTCTGCCCCCTGGATTTTCGGCTTGAATGGCAGCTAAAGAATCCCTCGGGCTGCCAAGCACGTCCAAGGCTATTCCTTCCACAGAGCACGCTCCCATTTCCAGTTTGGCAGAACTTTCGGATCCCTTTCTTTTTATTTAAATGAATGTCAGGATATAATCTGGAGAGATATTAACATGCACTGGATTGAGTCCAAAGAGTCTCTGAACCAACCTTTTTTTTTTTAAAACCCATATTTTCTAAATTAAGTCATCGACTTCCTGTGCTGAGAAGGTGATTAATCGGCGGGGGAGACAGTGTAGGAAACACTTTATTGCCTTAACTCAGCATTTTCTGTGTCCCACCGCAGAGCTCACGGAGCCTTCTACGGCAAAAGCCAACATGCCTTGAGCTCAGGAGCCCCAGACCTGGCAGTTCCCAGAACCCAAGGCAATTAAGCCGGCACCCTCTCCACCTCCACTTTCTTCCAAAATGTTCACTGAGAGGCGTGAGCCTCTGCACCCCGGCTCTTTCCCATTTGTTAGCCAGACCAGAGGAGACAGCCTGGTTTCTAAATGGCAGCGCCTGCGGCTGGACAGAAAACAAAGAGGCGAGGGCGGCAGACAGCAGAGAGCCATAAACAAACAAAAAAAGCCTCTGCAAAAGCTTGGGGGGAGTGGTCTATAGTTCTGGAGACCCGCTCCCGGACCTCCTCCATAGGAGCGAACCAGCCTCCACAGACTGCCTGTCCCATCAGACCCAGCACAGGCTATCAGGTCGGGACAACTGCTTGTTCCCCTTGAAAGGGCTTCATGACCCCTTCATTCCCCCACTTGGGGTGGCCGCTTCTCTATGGCCAAAAGTAGAATGCGCTTCTCTATGGCCAAAAGTAGAATGCGACCGCCCCAGGTGAGTCTGACACTGAATGGAATTAAAGGACATTATGCCTGGGAGAGGCTGAGATCCCAAAGGATGGGGAGATGGTAACTCCGAAGAGAAAGCGCCAAAGCCCCTCCCTCAGCCTGTGACCCTCTCCCGGGGTGAGATGCCATTTAATCGGTGATTCCCATTTTTTGCAGTGTCTTAAGACCTCCTTCCCATCCTGGTTGAAGGACCAAAAGACTTAAAAATCATGAAATAAACAGTGACATGTGAACCCTGACAGCATATTTTATATTATGAAACAGTTGTTCACTGTTTTAAGCGTGATAGTGGCAGAATGCAGTGCCTTTGTCAAGGAACCCTTATCTTGTTGAGACAGATAGTAAGTTTTTTTTTTTCTTTTTTTGCTTTCTAGGGCCGCACCCTCAGCTTATGGAGGTTCCCAGGCTAGGGGTCTAACAGGAGCTGTAGCCGCCGGCCTTTGCCACAGCCACAGCAACGCGGGATCCGAGCCGCATCTGCGACCTACACCACAGCTCACGGCAACATGGGATCCTTAACCCACTGAGCAAGGCCAGGGATCGAACCCGCAACCTCATGATTCCTAGTCGGATTCGTTTCCACTGTGCCACGACGGGGAACTCTGATAGTAAGATGTTTATGAACGAAATGATGGGTTCAAAGAGGAGAGGGGAGAGAATGAAGGTAAGAACAGAGGATTATTGTTGGAGCCACTGGCGGGGGCTGCGGGGGTGGAGGTCGGGGGAGTCCACCAAGTTTCACTATTTCCTCCACTTCTGCAGGAGTCTGAACTTTTCCCAAGTGAAAACTTCCTATCGGTCCTCCTCCCTTCCCCATTCAGAGGGTGCGACACAAGCCCAGGCCGACCCGGTCTGCAATGATGACATGTACACGACAGACTCCGTCTACACCTCAGACTGTCTACACTGTGGCATCTGGGCAAGGGGTGGGGTGGGCAGGAACTGCAGCAGCTGCCCCAGCACTGAGACAAAGGCTCTTCCAATTTCCCGCTCTGGGGGGTCGCGAGGGAGGGTCAGGAAGCCATCCCTGACCAGCCCACGCTTCTCTGGAAATACAAACCAAATTCCTCTCCCTGGGACGGCATTTCTTTTCTTTTCTCCTTAAGAAAAATCAGGTTTTCCAGCGTGGGGCGGGTGGGGGGGCCGGCAAAGGGTGTAATTGCAGGGTTCTGAGGAGCACACAGGCGCAGCGCTCTGGGGTGTTTGGCCGGCAGCGGGGAGATTAGCAGATGAAAGGAAAAGATAATATTACCTGCTGGGGTTATCTTTCTTCTCACCAAGGGTCATGAACCCAGTACTTAGCATTTAAAAGCCCCGCAGGAGAGGATCCTACGAATCTATAAATACAGACCCCAGAGGGGCTCTCCTGAACCACAGGAGAGACAGCCTGCCTTTCTTTTATCCAGGATCCCAGGATCTTAAGGAAATTCAACCTCTTCAAGCATCCGGAGCAAAACAGCTTTTAACGTTGCTGGCTCCCCGGAAGGGACCCACCAAGGCAAGGCCTGGCAGGACCCGCCGGGTGAGGGTTTTCCTTCAGGTGACAATCTACCATTCCAGGCACAGGGCACATTGCAGGAAGAAAACAGCCTTTCGAATTTCCATTTCCTTTTTTTTTCTTCTTCTTCTTGTCCTTTTAGGGTTGCACCCGAAGTACAAAGAAGTTTCCAGGCTAGGGGGCGACTTGGAGTTACAGCTGCAGGCTACACCACCACCACAGCAACGCAGGATCCAGTCCACATCTGTGATCTATACCGTAGCTCACGGCAACGCTGGATCCTTAACCCACTGAGCGAGGCCAGGGATCGAACCCACGTCCTCATGGATACTAGTTGAGTTTGCTACTGCTGAGCCACAACGGGAACTCCCCTGAGTTCCGTTTCTAACATCCGAGTATCCGAGGCTTTGGGGGTCCATTTTGCAGGTTTGGAGATAATTTATCAGGTAACAGTTCAGACGTATCCAGAAAAAGTGAATGAATAACACAACGGCCAAGATGTTGGCCCTATTCCTGTCTCAGCTCTCCCTACTACGGCAACCCCCTTAATTCCTGGGCGTATACGAATGTCATACTCCCATAAAGCGCCCCACCCTTTTACTGCATACGTATCTATCCCAAAGCAACATATAAGATGGCTCTGCAGAGAACGCACCTTGCCATAAACACCATCAGGCTATGTGGATCCTCTTTTTTTTTTTTTTTTTGTCTTTTTGCCTTTTTCTATGTGGAGCCGCGCCTGCAGCATATGGAGGTTCCCAGGCTAGGGGTCTAACAGCAGCTGCAGCTGCCGGCCTTCGCCACAGTATGTGGATCCGCTTAAACCTGGTGTCTCCCTCTCAAGCTGGGAGAGCCAGCCAGGTGAGAAGCTGTGTCTCCACTCAGTAAACATACCAGGACCCGGCACCACCTGGGCTGCTTTCTGGGGCCATCTGGGGCATCTGCAGTTTTTGTGAATACCCTCGCTGCGGTGCCCTCCTGCCCTGTGCGAGGGCCTCTCTAGTATCTGCCTCGTGGTGGCTTGTTCCGACTCTCCCAGACGGGGCTCAATGGCCCGATAAAGTGGGTGTGCCAATCTAAACGCTCCCTGAATATAAAATAGATAACCAACAGGGACCTACTGCGAAGCATAATGCAGTGATATCTTGTAATAACCTACAATGGAAAGGAAGCAGAAAAGGAACAGTACACACGATATACTACATATATATATAAAATATATCTGAATCACCTTGCTTTATATATATGTAGGTATATATATATATACATATATAAATGTCACTGCCGTCCATCTAAAACTAACACAACATTGTAAAGCAACTCTACTTCATTAAGAAAATTTTAATTTTAAAAAATTTAAAGGAGGGCTGGAGTTCCCTTCGTGGCTCAGTGGTTAACAAATCCGACTAAGAACCATGAGGTTGCGGGTTCGATCCCTGGCCTCGCTCAGTGGGTTAAGGATCCGGCGTTGCCGTGAGCTGTGGTGTAGGTCGCAGACGTGGCTCGGATCTGGCGTTGCTATGGATGTGGCTGTAGCTGGCAGCTGTAGCTCTGATTCAACGCCTAGCCTGGAAACCTCCATTCGCCACAGGTGCGGTTCTCAAAAAAAAAAAAAAAAGAATGGATATATGTATATATATAACTGATTCACTTTGCTGTACACCTGAAACTGATACAACATTGTAAGTCAGCTATACTCCAACAAAATTTTATATCTTTCTACCTACGTATGACCATATATATATAACCACAAGAATATTAAGAATACAACACGCTTATCCAGAGATACACATTCATTTTAAGAAGTAAGTAAAATAACCTAATTATAATTTGTGATTTATCCCCATAATGTAATGACTTAACATAATGGAGAAAATGTGAGGCTTTGTGCTGAACAGAAAACATTCTGTATTTCACTGATTGCTATCAAGTTAGCAACTCTTTACTCAGAGGCTTAAAATCAAGAATCCTCATGTTACACAAGCCATCAGTAAGAGAACAGAAAAATGCAGACATAGATACTTCGTCGACATCAGACGGATAAAGATCTTCACATTACAATATGCTGCATACGATTCTGAACATAACACATCCTCTTATTTCTCCCTCCGGCAGCACAGATCTGTGCGCTGCGGGCCAAGTCCAGCCCACCCCTCTTGTACTTGCCCAAGAGCTGTCACTGAGTGGCTTGGTGAGGTTCTTTTTCCACTTGGCAACGTTTAACGTTAACTCTGTCCACTTTACCCTGCTCTCTCACTGGGTCTGAAACAACTCCTCGGAAAAACAATCCATCACAGGAGAACTCCATTTAGAAGAGAGGCCATGTAATGAAAGAGAGATGGGTCATTCGTTCGCCCATGCCTGAACCTTGAACCCTCTCCAGTGAGACCAGACGAGTGACTAGGGTTCCAGGGAATTTCCTGAGCCTGTGAAACCTGGGGCTCAGCAGGCAGCCCCTGCCTGCAGAGCTGAGGCTGGCAATGGTGGGCCCCACTTAAGCCCCAGGGGCATGGGCAGCTGCTGGGCCTGCTGGTGAATACAGCGTATAGGTGGCCAGCTCAAAGCTACATTGTGAAAGCCACCCCACGGAGAACTGAGACACCTTCCAATATGCAGCCGATGCGCTTGAGGTGTCCAGGTCAGGACGCCTAAGTGCAGGATCTTCTGCTCCGAGAATCTGCACAGACACCCCTCCCCAGCACCCCCACCCCCGCCTCTGTGATACCTTCTAGCCGCCCAGCAACCAGCGCATGCAAGGGACCTTACAGCAAGGCCAACCTCAGATTTGAAATCTGCACAGAACAGGCTGATTCCCTAAAACTAGGCCCAGAGACCGGCTTCAGAAAGGCAAACTCAGAAATTTCTTGAGGTCCAAACACTTAGCATTCAACTTAAAAATCGGCATTCATGCACCTCGCCTCTTTAAGGGGACTCGAGAGTGAAAAATGAGTGTTTTATGGCTGACCCACACAGGAAACCCCCTCACAGAGGACGGGCTCTGGAATAATTCTGCCTTGGGCCCCTGAGAATAATATGGGGGTGGGAGCCAGCCTGGAGGGAGGGCACAGAGGCCTTGCTGGCCCTGCTCCCTACCCTGGCCTCCCAGGTTGCACCCCAGGGGGACAATGACTTTAGCTGTGTGAGCAGTAAAAGCCCAGAGTGGGTCTGTCAGTCTTTTCCCAAGTTGTCCTTTTCTTAGAAAATGAAAAAAAAAAAAAAAAGCTTTTTTTCTTCAGTTTCCTAGAAGAAAACCCAGAAGAGAAAATCAGGGTTGACAGCAATTCAAAGGCCACATCTGGGGACATGAACAAAACAGGCAAGGACATATCTATGAACAGGGACCCACATCCCCAGGAGCCATGCAGGGAGCCTGTCCTTTGGGACAACGGTGCCACATCCCGCCTCGGGACAGTGTGTCCCCACACCCTTCTAGACGTTTCTCGTGACAAGCTGCAGGAATCAGCCTTGGTCTCTCCATCCACAGAGCACGTCCAGGTGCTCCAGCCTCTCAGGGTTCCGTCAGGGGTTCCGAGGGACCCCTGTGTGTGCTCACCCTCAATCCAGATCTTTGGGACTGACTTTGTAAGTACAACTGACAAACACGGTGGGGCTTCAGAGACCTAAAAAAGACACTGAGCACAAATGAATAGAGAGAGATGTTCACACACACTGAGTCCATTAATACCATGCTACGGCTTTTCCAACAGAAAAAGGTTCCGGTCTCTCCAAAGAGCCATTTTCCCTGTGTGTTTTGAGGTAAACATTACAATGCTATGCCTGACACACGTGGTTTAAAATGACGGCTTATGAGGAAACGCTGACTCTGGCTGTGCCATGAATGTGACCTGGCAGAAAAGCGCTGCGATTTTACTAGTTGCTTCTCGAACAAAGCCCCTCACCCCTCACAACGCTGTGGGAAACCTCCACCCTTCTCACATGGGATCTCACCAAGCCCCTCCCTCGTAGGCTGACCTCCTTTCTCCAGAACAAGAGCCCACGAGATCAGACTTCAAAGTGGAAGATTTTCTCAGGGAAATTAAAAAAAAAATCACTCAAAGATATCTCCACCATGGAATGATAGTTCACTTAAAGAATGTAGGAATCTTTGCCCACATAGATTATTTTTTTCATTAAGAAGATTTTCCAGACCAAGATCATAAACTTAACCTCTTACATGCACTTCTTTAAACTTTGAGATCAATAGTCCTTCTGAAATTTATGTTTGGGAATGGGGAAAGGAGAGCGATTTTCCCCAAAATGAATACCCAGCAGCCCCAACATTTTTTTTAAAGTATCATCATTTTATTTTATCTTACCATTCTCTTTCAGATTCTTTTCCAACTAGATTATCACAGAATACTAGGGGTTTGGGATCGCATATGCACACTGAGGCATATGGAATAACTGGCCAACAGGGACCTGCTACATAGCATAGAGAACTCTACCCAATATCTTTATAGTAAATATTCACAGAGACATGGCTCAGCATTAACCCATGTCAAATCATTTATGAATATTTAAGCAGCCTCCATTTTTTACAAATGTCATAGTGTTGTAAGCAAAAATAACATCCAAAGGGTCCAAGTGAAATTAGGAGTCATTACTAAAAAGGTTTCCCCAAATCTGTCTATCTTGCCCCCTCCAGAAGGAAAATTCAAGCATCTATACACATAGTCTATAAGAAAAAGCAGCATCAGACTACCCTGTTAGGTCCTGCCAGTCAGCGCTGCTCCACTGGGCATATTCATAGTCCTTGGCTTTGTCTCTGACTGAATCTTGGAGCCCTTGCTCCTGCACAATTCTGTCTCCATCAGGTTTACCTTCAGAGACAACACTACCTTAAAACCAACAGAGTTCACTCTCCTTCAGCTCCCATTTCTCCTTCCTAGGTGATCAAACTCCAGGTTTTTCCCTTCAGCAGACAAACCCATCTAGATTTTGTTCAGCAGACAAAACTGCAAATCATCGGTGACATTTTTTTGCTCCCACCGGTCTGTTTCTCACCCACCCTCTGCTTCCAGTTACCATTATGGAAACTGCCTCATCTGAATGAGGAATGAGGGAAAGAACCAGGAATAGAGACTTGTCTGGCCCCTCTCCCCTAAAGTTTAAACCTGTTAGCTAGGTAGAAAAAGCGTTAGAGCATACGTTGTAATCTCTTTTTAAATGACTTCTAAGGGTCCCTTTTTTTTTCTTTTGGACTTAGAACTCATTAAACAAAACAATGTTCTGTCCAAACCTGCATTTTTCTTATTACTTCCTAATCATTTCACCACCAACATAAAGGCTTGTTCTGTTCTAACACTGGGCTCTTTAATCATTCCTGACAGGCCAACTTCCGCTTGGCCAGGCCCCAGCAAACACCGCTGGGCTCCACCATCCTCCACTGCTCTCCTCAGACCCTCTCCTGGGATAACACCACTCATTTGAATATAGAACATGAGATGGGGGAGAGATTGGGTTGTGTTTCCGCTCTGGGAAAGCTCCTCTTTTTTGTCCGTTAAATATAGCCCTGGGAGCCAGGTCTCCCTTGGACAACCTGCAGGTGCTGGGAGAGCCCCCACGCAGCCCAACAAGGTGCTGTGATCAGAATCAATACCATCAAATGAAGTGGGAGAGGGGAAATTGTCAAGACCCCTTAGACTTAAGAGTCAAGCTGGTTATCAATATTAGCTATGAAAATCATACTACTTAATTTTCAAAATGCACTCACATTTGGTCTCTGGTTCAAGGTCCAAATAATCACACAGGGATTCAGGGTAGACATTCCCAACTCCAACTGTATAGAGGGAGAAGAGTAACCGGGGTCAGCTGGCATGCCCTACTCCAAGGTGCTGCAGAGGTCATGGGCTAATAAAATGTATAAAGAACGCCAGGGCTGGGCCCCACTCTAAAAAAAGCAGGGCAAACTTTCATCACTTAGGAAATTTTTGTCGGACAAAAGCAGGAAGTCATATGGAGCAGTACTCAGACTCAAGACAGGATTCTGAAGGCCTTCCAGGTAAAGGGAACTACCTGGCCAAGGTGCAGAGGCCGGGATGGGAGGTGAGCTTGAGGAGCTCACAGTGTGCAGACAACTGGCTTTCCCCTGAGCCCAGAGGTGGGAGCACCGCTGGACAGTTCTCGGGTACTGTCTGGGAGGGATTCTGGGGGGACCAGCTCACTCAGAACCTCATCACTAGGTTGGGTTCTTAACCCACTGAGCCACAATAGGAACTCCCACAGTCTCCTTGGGGGAAGAAGTGGTGTTCCCTTTTTTTTTTTTTTTTGGTCTTTTTAGGGCCGCACCCAAGGCATATGGAGGTTCCCAGGCTAGGGGTCGAATCAGAGCCGCAGCTGCCAGCTTACACCACAGCCATAACAACAGAGGATCCGAGCCATGTCTGTGACCTACACCACAGCTCACAGCAACACCAGATCCTCAACCCACTGAGCGAGATCAGGGATTGAACCTGCATCCTCACAGATTCTGCTCAGGCTCGTTAACCGCTGAGCCATGAACAGAACTCCGGCGGTGTTCCCTTTTACAGACAGACAGTGGGACCCAGGAGTAAATGATCTGCCCAAAACATGTGGGACGAGCCAAGACTCAAAACCCGGGAGATCCCAGGGAACTCACCCTGTGGTTCAAACCAACTTCACTGAGGTGTAATTTGCATGTCACAGTGTGGACCATTGCTGGGCATAATGAGTGCACCCACCCGTGTAGTAGAACAAGGCAGAGCCCCCTTTCACCAGAGGGTCTGGACCAGGGACCTGCCAGCAAGAGAACCATTCACCCAGATGCCCTTCATCCACAGATTCTTGCAGCAGTTGAAAAAGACCCAGTCCTTGGATTTCCTGTCGTGGCTCATTGGTTAACGAATCCAACTAGGAACCATGAGGTTGCGGGTTCGATCCCTGGCCTTGCCCAGTGGGTTAAGGATCCAGTGTTGCCGTGAGCTGTGGTGTAGGTTGCAGACGCGGCTCGGATCCCGCGTTGCTGTGGCTGTGGCGAAGGCCGGCGGCTACAGCTCCTGTTAGACCCCTAGCCTGGGAACCTCCACATGCCACGGGTGCGGCCCTAGAAAAAGCAAAAAGACAAAAAAAAAGGGAAAAAAGAAAAAGACCCAGTCCTGTTTACAGGATTAATGCCCTGTCGGGGAATAGCTTCTTCCTCCACGGCTGGCTGGCAGAGACACTGTGCAGAATCGCAGCCTCCTCTTGCGGCCCGCGCTGTCCTGCCCCCACCGAGGCCTCTAAGAGATTGCGGGGAGGGCCTCGGACCCCCTCACGCTATGTGCCCCAAGACACCTCTGCCTGCTCTTGTCCCTGGTCACCTGCACCGCTCAGGAAGCAACAGCAGAGGCAGCTTCCTGAACAAGGAGGGCCACTGCGGCATTCCCGTCGTGGCTCAGCAGGAAACGAATCTGACTAGCGTCCATGAGGACAGAGGTTCGATCCCTGGCCTTGCTCAGTGGGTTATGGATCCAGCATTGCCATGAGCTGTGGTGTAGATTGCAGATGAGACTCAGTTCTGGCATTGCTGTGGCTGTGGTGTAGGCCGGCAGCTGCAGCTCTGATTAGACTCCCAGCCTGGGAACCTCCATATGCCTTGGGTACGGCCCTAAAAAGACAAAAAAAAAAGGCGGGGGGAGGGCCACTGAGGAGACAGCCCTGCCGTGCTCCACAAGTGCAGGCCACACAGCCACCAGGAGCCCTGGTGCCCTTTAGGCTCCATCCAAGGTTTATGGCCAAGTTCGTGGGAGGGGTACTTGCACCCCAAAATCAATCCATGGGGGCATGTGTGCTGCGAGAGAGGATTTGGGGTGATAAATCCTCGCAGGAAGGCTGGGGGTGGTGGGCGGTGACACGGGGGAGGAGCCACAGGAGTTAATGGTAAATCAGGTGGGCATATGTGAGGGGCTGCAGGCACCGCGGGGGAGAGGGAGCGGGGAACCCCATCGGTGACAGCGAGAAGAGCAGAGTCTTGGGATGAGGCCCTCACGGCGCATGTGACCGGAGGCTGGGCCTCTTCCTCCTCCACGTGCCGGGGTGCGACTCACCCCGTGGTCAGGGGCCCAGGAATGCAGATGAGTGAGTGAGCTATGCCTGGAAACGGGTCTGCTCCGGAGGCAGGACTGGGAAACAGAAATGGAAACGGCGACGCGGGGGAGGCATCTGCCTGAGACCAAGACAACCAAAGTGTCCCCCAAATTCTATCCTTACCAAGCAACACTTTGACCCCAACACACACACGCCAGGAATCTATACACACAGCCAGACACACTCACACACAAACTCCAGGAAACTACACAAACACACACACAGACAAACTGCAGGGGACTATACACACAAACATACCGCACATAAAAATACACACACATGCGCATTTACAGCCACGCATATGCCCCAGACACCCCAGGAAACCACACGCACACTTGCACACACACACACATGCACATTACAAGTATGCAGGACACACACACACACCAAGAAACCAAGAGTAAAACAACTAAGCTTAAGAATTATGAAATCTACAGTGACCTGTGAATGCAGCCTTGATAATTTAGTGAAACATTCATCTCTAAGTACCTAGAGATCAAAGGCTTCCAGCCCCCAGCCTGGCGGTTCTCCCAGCACGGAGATCAGTCAGCACGAGTGACAGACAGCTGGCGAGGACAGAATCGGCCCTAGAGCTGCATCGGTCTGGGCTCCAGATGAGCCAGAGGAAACGCAGTGCCGGGGTGAGAACACGCGTGCAGCCAGGGCCCAAGGTCCGGAGCGCCTCGCACCACGCGGAACAAGAAGTGCGCCGAGGCAGCAGCAGCCAGCGGGTCCCCACGACACCAGCATCCCCTAGAAGATGGTAAAAGGACTGAGTGGTGCCATCGGGCCTGGCCCCAGACCCTGTGCAGAGAGCTCATGCTGCATGCCTGCACCCCGATCCCCACCACCACCCCGGAGGTAGGGAGATCCCAGCTCTGGGCAGGCTGGGGCACCCGTGGCCAGAAGGCACACATGTTTTGAGATCTGGGGCCCCATTTTGCTCTGAGAGCCCACGGTGAGGCTCAGGTCGGGTGGAGGCTGGGGAAGGGTGGGGATGGGGGGGGCCTCTCACCAGCCCTCCTCTGTCGTAAAACCACAGTCCCCAAATTGTCACTACAACCTCACCCACTTTACACCTCGATTCTGTGGAAACAAAGGAACATAAATCCCCTTTTGGAGGCAAAAAAGCTTTTCAAGTCAAGAATGCACATCTGGGAGTTCCCGCTGTGGTTCAGCCGGTTAAGAACCCAAGAGTGGGAGTTCCCGTCGTGGCTCAGTGGTTAACAAATCCAACAAGGAACCATGAGGTTGCAGGTTCGATACCTGGCCTTGCTCAGTGGGTTAAGGATCCGGCGTTGCCGTGAGCTGTGGTGTAGGTCGCAGACGCGGCTCGGATCCCGTGTTGCTGTGGCTGTGGCGAAGGCCGGCGGCTACAGCTCCTGTTAGACCCCTAGCCTGGGAACCTCCATATGCTGCAGGTGCGGCCCTAGATAAGGCAAAAAGGCGAAAAAAAAGCTATGTAAAAAAAAAAAAAGAACCCAAGAGCATCTGTGAGGGTTCGGGTTCTGTCCCCGGCCTTGCTTAGTAGGTTAAGGATCCGGCATTGCCACAAGCTGTGGTATAGGTCACAGATGCAGCTTGGATCCGGTTTTGCTGTGGCTGTGGCGTAGGCCGATTGCTGCATCTCCAGTTCAACCACTAGCCTGGGAACTTCCTTATGCACAGGTGTGGCCCTAAAAGAGGGAAAAAAAAGGGAATGCATAACTGTCCACCCCCTTTTCTTGGCTGCCCCTGGGGCATGTGGAAGTTCCCAGGTCAGGGATCAAACCTGTGCCACTGCAGCAACCGGAGTCACTGCAGTGAAAGCGCCAGATTCTTAACCCACTGCACTGCAGGAGAACTCCTGCACATCTGTTTTTAAGAAGGGAATCTGTTATTAACTAAAGAGTAGCTAAGATGCAAAACTCTTGAAATTTAAAAAAAAAAAACACTGTTTAATCAAGTACTAGGTTGTAAATCCCTTTTCTAGGCAGATTAAAAAGAAAAGCTATGGGATTCTCCATGGACAAGCTAAGAAGCGGCACTGTAAAGCCCTCTGCCTTATTGATCACACACAGACTGATCACACAGGCTCTCAACATATCTCCTGTGATTTCTCTAATTTGTCTCTGTCATTCAATTAAAGAAACAAGAACTGTCACATCCAACTGTTTTACTTCACTGCCCATCTATACCCATCTGAAATGCAGCCTACACTATGAAATGGGTGGTATAAATTACATGGTATTATAAACAGATGAATTGCATAGTGTATCTAGTATAAATTATACTATATCCAGCTATACCCATTAGAAATGTACATCTGCATCTAACAGTCTGGGCGAGTTTCAAATACATTTGGGCAGTCATAAAATGCATGCAACTAGGAGAGACACTTTTGAAGTTGCTTCAAATGTAACCAAACCTGCAATGACCTCCGTGGCTTCATTTTCCTGCAGTTGAGAACTATTTTCTAGGTTTTCCAACAAGAGGAAAAGCTCCGTGTGATTCCCAGCGTTGGCTCAGTACATCATCTCCTTCCACGGAGGGTTAAGAATGAAAGCTCTCCAGAGTTCCCATCATGGCTCAGTGGTTAACGAATCCGACTAAGAACCATGAGGTTGCGGGTTCGATCCCTGGCCTTGCTCAGTGGGTTAAGGATCCGGCGTTGCCGTGAGCTGTGGTGTAGGTTGTAGACGCGGCTCGGATCCCGCATTGCTGTGGCTGTGGCAAAGGCTGGCAGCTATAGCTCCTGTTAGACCCCTAGCCTGGGAACCTCCATATGCCCCAGGAGCGGCTCTACATAAAAGGCAAAAAGACAAAAAAAAAAGAATGAAAGCGCTCTGATGTTGCTAAACCTGAGGTGTAGTTAGAGCTTTATTTATTCTTCCATCGTTCTGGCACAAAATGTGCCAACTAGCTGGGATTAGAGCATCAGGCCATGAACGCGAAAGTCACTTAAAAAGAGACTATTTGCAGAGTGCCTCCCTCCACTCATTCAGCAAGTCCCAACGCTTTCGATCCACGTCATGGGATTGTCATGCCCATTTTGCAGACGCAGAAACTGAGGCCCAAAGAAATGAAATCCCTCACAAGGGCTCGACTCAGCTCAAGAGCCCACCTCCAGGGCTTTCAGCCTTCAGGGCCTTCTCCACTGTAAATGAAGACCACAATCCTGAAAAGAATAGGATCTCCTCCAAACTGGTGACTCCACCTCCCAGGCTCATGAGGGTACTGGCCCCAAAGTGTTTAACGACATTCTCCACACTCTGCAAATAACTAAGAGGCCAGGATGTGCAAAAAAAAACGGAGAAGAGTGGAGCAGCAATCACTGGAAAAATTTTCCTAGTGGTTTTTTTCTCTAACTCTTTCCTACATGGGAGAGCACATCTCTAAGCCAAAGCCGAATGTTCAGTTTTCTATCCTAAATCATCCCAAAGTGAAGTCAACTTCCCCCTCCCTCTCTGAGCCTTTCCCTTTCCTCCTTTTCAGGATCGGCATTCCAGGGGGCCCACCTGACCTGCCCCAGCCACAGAGTCAGGTCTTCCCACGCCTCCAGCCCTTCCCTCGGCCTGCAGCAGCCCCTGCTAAAAGCACATCTCCAAAAGCAGTTCCCGATGGCTGCCACATGCGCCGGGGGGCCCCCCTAACTGCTTGTGGGTCAGGCCGTAAGGCCCAGGGTCCCACCCCTGCCAGAGCCCTTGGGTGCGGTTGGCCCTCTCTGACATACCAGCCCAAGAGTAACAACAAAAGAACATGACTGGACTCTTTTTCATACGAACCTGGTTCATCCGAGGGGAATATACGCACGTTTTTCTGCACCAGCAAAACAGATGACCGTTTAAAAACCGTATTATGAGGAATGAGATTCTGACACCTGCTACAGCACAGACGGACGCGGAGGATGTTATGCTGAGCGAAATAAGCCAGTCTCAAAAAGACACATGCCATATGAGTCCACTCACGTGAGGAACCCAGAGCAGTCAAATTCATAGAGACAGGAGGTGGGATGGTGGGTGACAGGGGCTGGGGAGAGAGAATGGGGAGCTAGTGTTTAATGGGGACAGTTTTTTACGTTTGCGAGAAGGTGGTCATGACGGCACAACAATGTGACTATATTTAATGCCACTGGACAATACACTGAAAATGATTAAGATGGTTAATCTGATGGTATATATATTTTACCACAATAAAAAAGTAAAGAAAGGAGTTCCCATTGTGGCTCAGCGGAAACGAATCCGACTAGGAACCATGAGGTTGCGCGTTCGATCCCTGGCCTTGCTCTGTGGGTTAAGGATCCGGCGTTGCTGTGAGCTGTGGTGTAGGTCGCAGACGCAGCTCGGATCCCGCGTTGCTGTGGCTGTGGTGAAGGCCGGCGGCTACAGCTCCTGTTAGACCCCTAGCCTGGGAACCTCCACATGCCGCGGGTGCGGCCCTAAAATGACAGACAAAAGTAAAGAAAAAACCCATACCCTCAAAAACAACAACAACAACAAAAAATGGAAAACATTCTCCCCCGAAAGTGTGAATTCGAGGAAAAGAGAAACTGTCATTTCAAAGAACAACGAGATCTCTCGGTGCTCCAGCCTGAAAGGACCTGAAGGCAGGCCTGACCCCAGCCGGCTGGGAAGAGCCTGGGTAGACGCTGGGTTCTGGATCCTCCCTGGCCACGACAGCCAAGAGGGAAGAGGCTGGGACTCAGTCCTTCCCACCACTGTGCACCCTCTCACGTCTGCAACACAAGCCCCGCCCCCCAAGATGCATGTCTCCGAGAGGTCCAACCCATGCTTTCTCTTCTCTGATCAGAAACAAAGCCATCTCCAAACGCTTCCATGGACCAGGTCAGAACCAACAGTGTCAACATTAAGTTTTCTCTGTAGGGAAAGCTTTCTCCCTACAGCCAGTAAATCGGCTCCACCTCCAGAAATGGGTTTTCCCCACATGCTCAGTGTCCCACCCAGCATCGTCGCCTGGTCCCCCGGGTCATCCCAGGTGCCCTGGGCTCAGTGGGAAAGTCAGGGTCTCTGCAGACAAAGGAGGCTTACAACGGACTCAGCCAGTTTCGCGAGCAGCCTTACCATGAGCTCATAAAAATACCTGAGACTGAGGGTGACTAGGAAATCTATGGCAATAAATGTCCATGCTTGTTTTATGCATTTAAAGGGACAGCGGGCAGGAATTTGGGGTCGGGGCAAAGATGGAAATGCCTGGGGGCAGGGGCTTAAGCGTGGAAATGCACTGGGCCAGTGAGTGCACGTGGCGGCCACCAGAACTCAGCTTCCTACCAACGCAGGCACCTTCCTCGGGGTCAGCCATAGGGCTTGGCAAGTGTCCCACGAGGAAGACGACCCATTTGTTCTGTTTGGGACACCAGATCAGCATTTGCAAGAACTGCCTGGTAGGGCCAAGGTGAGGCTGTCCAGGGGTGAGGGGTACTGCGGGCAGGGCACTGGGTGGGCAGGCAGTACTGGCTTCTTCTTGATCCATGAAGGGCCTGGCGCTAGAGTGGATGCTTGCCATGAGGGCAAGGACTTGCCTTATTTTGCTCACTGCTATATCCCAGCTCTTAAGACACAGTCTGGTGCACAGTATGTGCCCAATAAATGTTTACTGTTTTTTCATTGAATTATAGTTGATTTGCAATGTTGTATTAGTTTCTGGTGTACAGCAAAGTGATTCAGATACACACACACACACACACACACACACATATATACATATCTTTTCAGATTCTTTTCCCTTATAGCTTATTAAAAAATATTGAGTATAGTTCCCTGTGCTTTACAGTAGGACCTTGATGTTTATCTGTTTTATATCTAGTAGTTTGTATCTGCTAATGCCACCAAGAAGAAAAGAGAACCCAGATAAACAAAATAGGAAATGAAAGAGGAGAAATAACAACCGATATGTCAAGGGAAAGGGAGGTGAAGGGATAAATAAAACTTTATTGACTGGAAAAAAATAATCACTTTGATTTTCAAAAACTCAAGCAGTTGATGGTTGATTTGTTTTTTTTTTTTTTTTTTTTTTTTTTTTTTTTTGCTTTTTAGGGCTGCACTAGCAGCATATGGAGGTTCCCAGGCCAGGGGTTGAATTGGAGCTGTAGCCACCGGCCTTAGCCACAGCCACAGCAACGCAGGATCCGAACTTTGTCTGCAACCTACACCACAGCTCACAGCAACGCCGGATCCTTAACCCACTGAGCAAGGTCAAGGATCGAACCTGCGTCCTCATGGATGCTAGTCAGATTCCTTAACCACTGAGCCATGACAGGAACTCCCGATGGTTGAAATATTTTTAAAGGAGAGTGGCTGTACCTATCCAGAGGGGGAAACTCACAGTGAACCACCCACAAGGCACAGGCATCGATGCCCTCCCCTACCTGTGTGAGTGGCAGCCTCATGGGAAACCCGAGACGTACAGGATATTGGGGTGAAGAGACTCCCCAGATCAGAGCCTGAGAGCCCTCTCAATTTCATCTGCCGTGACTTGACCCAAGGGTGCCCACGAGTCTCCGAGGTCCAAGAACAGTCCATCAGGAGGGCTCAGCCTGGGGCAGGGGCACCATCTTCCCCGGGACCACCATCCGGAAGTGGGTGGCAGAACTTGGGCTGAAGCCAGACATGCCCTCACCCTGGGAAAAAGTTGTGACCCCTTCCGTGTCCCAGAGGAAGACTGAAGCAGGAGTCTAGGCCCAGAGCCAGCAGCCTTGGGCTGCCCTTGAGACGTCGGGGTGGGGGGAGGCTCCTTATCAGTGTGCAGAGAGCGGCCACCAGCCCTACAGAAAAGTGAGAGTGAAAGTGTCCAGTCTCCAAAATCAGACACCCGGGCTCATCATGACCCCCAAACCCAGCCTGCGGTGGCTTCTCATTTCTGATGCCACCTATAGCATTAGCAGCCCCTGCTTCCAAGCTAACAAGGCAGAGCCTCCAAAAGTGAAGAATCCAGTGGCTTCAATACTCACTGCCTTCAATACCCCCGGCTGCCTGGGGTTGCAGTGAGCCCCCGGCTATAAGACACGGGCCTACACGCAGGCACATACACCCATGCACGCGTGCACAGATTCACAATTTTTTTTCTTTCTTTTTGAAAGACCACAAGCCCTTGCTCCACATGGTAGATGAACAGGAGAGGAGGGGAAGGAGCAAAATAGCACACTTTTGGAAGAGAAAATGCAAGTGAAAACAAATATGAATGAGGGAAATAATCCAAGAATGAGAAAAGGGAGCCGACCAGCACACCCATTTTTTTTTTTAAGAGCCAAGAGTGGAACCATTCCTGGGAAATTCTAGATCCCAGTAGAAGATTGTGTATTAAAGAAAATGTAGAAAATTATAGGCTAGATTTATGTGCAATGCTGGATTGTGGGTTTTGAGAAACTGTTATTAATGAAGAGGCAAAAACTGCTCATTTGAAGAGAATTCTTTAAAAAAAAAAAAAACAATGGTAATAATTGCTGAGCAGGCACAAGAAAGCTAAACTCAGGGGAGGGTTTTTAAACCATACCAACCCCCGCGAGGCGTCGGCTGTCCCCGAAGCTCCTGCTGTCCCAGAAGTGACCTCAGCTCTGGCTGCAGGAGGTGGGGGCAGGACTGAGGGATCAGTGGCAGCCCCCCGGGGGGCCCTCTGGCCTGGCCTGCAGGAGCTGAGTGCAGGGGAGGCTTACGTAGGCAAGCTGCAGGCTGCTCTCCCGGGTTGGGGGGGGCGGTGTTGGGGTGGGGGCGGTGTTGACAGGAGACAGACTGACATCGGGGGCGGTGTTGAGGGGAGACAGACGGATATTTCAGGAACTCATCCTGGAGGCTGACCAGGAATGTCGACCGTGGCAAAATTCTTCCCTGACCAACAGGACAAGGTCTGTGCATTGCAACCTTTGCAACTTTGGGCGACTGGGAGAAAAGAACCCCTCGAGGGTGGCTCGGCATCTGTGCCCCCACCAAACGCTGAGCGGACTGCCCACCGGCACATGGCGGTAGGGTGCCACGGAAATGGCCAAGTTGAGGTCACACGTACAGTCCAGGCCCCAGGCAAGGGACCACCTAACTGTAGCTCCGGCTGCCCCTCCCGTGTCTGACCTCCCAGGAGCCTGCTAAGTGGAGCTCCTGCCAGCCTTCCCCGCCACACACGGGGCCTTTCTGCACAGAGCTTAAGAAAACCCCTTAGATGGTGTTTATTTTCTTTTTCCTCTCTGTCACGGTCGTACGATCTTTGCATTACTAAATGGATTTCATGATATTGTTTTGTTTTCCTTTTTCTATCTTTTTACTATATTTTAGGAAAGCTCTGCAATGACTGGGGGGAAAACCCCAATCAGTTCCTCCCCTGACAGTCTGAGAAGCAAAGGAGACTGTTAACAAACTGACCAGCCTCCATCTGTACACGTGTGCCGTCCAGCTCAGTGCATTCAAGTCTTCAGGCTTTTCTTTCTTTCCTTCCTCTCTTTATCCCTCCCTCCTTCCTTTCTTTCTTTCATTGAATATTTTTTAAGTTGTGGTAAACACAGAGTTCCCATCATGGCTCAGCAGAGACGAATCTGACTAGCATCCACGAGGATGCAGGTTCGCTTCCTGGCCTCACTGGGTGGGTTAAGGATCTGGCGCTGCCGTGAGCTGTGGTGTAGCTCGCAGATGAAGCTTGGATCTGGCACTGCTGTGGCTGTAGCGTACACCAGTGGCTACTTATCCGATTCGACCCCTAGCCTGGGAACCCCCATAGGCCACAGGTACAGCCCTAAAAAGACACACACGCAAAAAAATCTGCAGTAAACGTATAACAAAAATGTACTATCTTAACCATTTTTCAGCTCACAGTTTAGTGGCTTTAAGTGCATTCCCATAGCTGTGCAGCCATCACCTCCATCCATCTCCAGAACTTTTGCATCTGGCAGATCTGAAACTCTGTCCTGTTCGCAACAGCTCTACTGGAGCGCATCTATGTTTTAAATCAAGGGAGATAAACCGGCAGAGGCTGGATCACAGCAGTAAAAAATATCTCATTACATGAGAAATCTGCATAATTATCTTTCAGTCCTAGACAGGAAGCCACTAATGTACAAACTCCCTGCAAGGGGTCAAGCCTCACCTTCTCAGGAGCCAGCTTGCATCTTTGCCTCCCCGCTGAGCGGTACCTCGGTCCCCGGGCCCCTCTGCGCACCACAGGTGGGAGAACGCTGCTCTCAGAGGAGCTGCCACGCCTGGGAACGTCCTTCCCAAACACAAATGGATGCAGAGAATGTGTCCAAAATCCACAAGGAAAGGAAGGGAAGAACAGACTGCGCTGAATTCCTTGAGCACAAAGACTGGGGTGTGGGGAGAGGGAGGCTGCCCAAGTTCTTTCAGGGCATCTCCTTATTAATCCCTAAAGGAGCTGAGATTCTGCTGATTGAAAAATCAAAAAATAAAGGGCTGCGGAAAGTGATCTGAAAACAGAAGGTATCAAATGTGATTCAATTAAGCCATCTTTCTGGAGTTCCCACTATGGTACAGTGGGTTATGGATCTGTCATTACCACAGCTGGGGCGTATGTCAGCCTGGATTCAATCCCTGGCCCAGGAAATTCCATAGGCTGAGGGTGTGGCTGAAAAAAGGAGAGAAAAAAAAAAGCCTTCTTTCTGAGAAAACCACACTCTGAACAGCTATACTAGGGGCCTCCTTAGCCAGCACACTTCTCTTTGCTTTTCCATTCACTTTAATGTCTAAAGAGGCAGCTTCCACCCTTTAAATAGAAGTCATTGTCTAATTTCTAAATGGTCCTGAGAATGGGGTGAAATGAATTGGAGCCTCTTACCGGCCCCCTTTGGTGAGGGATGAGGGTGCCGAGCCCCCCAGGCCCCCCGCTCAGGATGCATCCAGTGTGCCACAGACACCCCACACACGTTGCCTCCAGTGGGGGGCAGGCAAAGGCTCAGACTAAGGGAAAGAGAGCCTGGTCCCCCAGGAAAACATCTGGGGTTTGTGATGCAACGAACTGTAATGGCAAATAACTTCCTTGGAGGCTGCAAATGCCACAATGCAAAACTCCACAAGGAAAAATTGTCAATGGGATGGCCCGATGATGCAGCAACTCCACCTCGGGTATTGTAAAGAATGGAGAGCCAAAGAACCGAAAGCAAGGGTCTACAGAGAGGTATCTGCACACCCACGCTCACAAGAGCATTATTTACAAGTCAAAGGATGGAAGCAGGAGCTCCCTTCGTGGCACAGCGGAAACGAATCTGACTGGGAACCACGAGGTTGCAGGTTCGATCCCTGGCCTC
>PVHT020002421.1:3042465-3077940 GCA_004024745.2 Catagonus wagneri
TGCAACCAACACCACAACTCACAGCAATGCCAGATCCTTAACCCACTTTGCAAGGCCAAGGGTGGAACCCACATTCTCACGGATACGCCAGGGTCTAAACAGCTGAGCCCCAACAGGAACTCCGAAATGGGGTTTATACACACAATGGGACCTTAGGCCTAAAGAAGGAAGGAAAGTCTGACAGATGCAACGCAGGTGATTTCTGAAGACCTGCTGAGTGAAATAAGCCAATCACTAATAGGCAAATACTGTGTGATTCCATTTATACGCCGTAGGTAGAGGAGACAAATTTGGAGACAGAAGTAGAAAGGTGGTTGCCAGGGGCTTGAAAGAGGGGTGAGCCAGGAGCCGCTGTTTAATGGGTGCAGTGTTTCAGTTTGGGAAGACGAAAGTTCTTCAGATGGATGGTGGTGACGGCTGCACAAGGACGGTACTTAATTCCACTGAACTGTTTGACTGGTTAAACTGAATGATTAAGATGGTCAATTTTATATTACATATAATTGACCAGAATTAAATTTTTTTTCAAGATTTTGCTTCAACCCAAGACAAGTTATTGTGTCTTCCAGGCACCATGGGGAACCAGGTACAAGGTCCCATCTCCCTTCCAGGTTAATAAACGACAAACCAAGTAGTCCATGACCACAGACACGTGCCAAGTTAGGTACCCAAAGACCACAAACTCTAGACTTTGTCAAGATGCTTCTACATTCATACCAGGCTTCATGGGTGGCCTCTTTTTTTTCTTTTAAACCTCAAAGAACTTTCTGGTTTCTAGCCTCAACTTTGCTGTGTTCCCAGAAACTGGCCTCCTCTGATCAATGACAGTCTCAGAGGGCTCCTTCCAAGTGCGCGCAGTGGCGATGAAGTGAGGAGGGGGCTCAGAGTGGGGAGGTCACCAGACTGAAGAGGGCGGAAGCATGCACGGAGGAAGGTGCTGAAGCAAAGCCCGCTGTCATCCTCCAGGGCCTGCTTTTATTTTTTATTTTTGTTTTTTTGTCTTTTTGCCTTATCTAGAGCTGCACCGTGGCATATGGAGGTTCCCAGGCTAGGGGTCTAACAGGAGCTGTAGCCGCCGGCCTTCGCCACAGCCACAGCAACGTGGGATCCGAGCCGCGTCTGCGACCTACACCACAGCTCACGGCAACGCCTGATCCTTAATCCACTGAGCGAGGCCAGGGATCGAACCCGCAACCTCATGGTTCCTAGTCGGATTCGTTAACCACTGAGCCACGAAGGGAACTCCATCCAGTGCCTGCTTTTAGTTGAGACATCACAGAGGGAAGCAGATGAGAACAGCCGCCAGCAGCGCAGCCTGGAAAAGGGAGCATGACCAGGAGCCTAGTTACCCTCACTGCGTCTAGAAGCCACTTCTGAATTCCGCAGCACGCTGTCATCGAGGCACTGTTGAAAGTCAGCCCTGAAGTTCCCGTCGTGGCTCAGTGGTTAACAAATCCAACTAGGAACCGTGAGGTTGCAGGTTCGATCCCTGGCCTCCACTCAGTGGGTTAAGGATCCCGCATTGCTGTGGCTGTGGCGAAGGCCGGCGGCTACAGCTCCTGTTAGACCCCTAGCCTGGGAACCTCCATATGCCGCAGGTGCGGCCCTAGAAAAGGCAAAAAGACCAAAAAAAAGAAAAAAGAAAAAAACGAAAGACAGCCCAAAGTGCCTGTGGAGGGACAGCATCCTTGCCCTAATCTTGACAGCCCTGGGAGGCATCTCTGCGCGCCAGGAGGAGCCTGAAGGGCATTCCGCTGTTTAGAGGAAAAACATGATGAGATAAATCTCAGGATCCCATGCAGATTTCAGTGAGACCCACGGCAGAGGTGGCAGGCAGACAGGCCGGGGGAGAGGGATAAGATAGACCCCAAATTAGCCTGGAGCTGACACTGACACATCGCTGTATGATCGACTGAGGAGGAAAGGGAGGGGCGGGAAGAAAGGCAAGAGCTGGGGGCAATTCCCTGGCTGCTTCTGTCCTGGCCACAAGGGGAATGGAAGGGACACTCCGTGCCTTCAAGGAAGGACAGGCCAGTAGACCCCAAAAGAGGCTGATGGCAAGTCTGCTTTTGGAGATGAGTCTATGGGGCACTCCCAGCATATCCAGAGAGACCTGCTCTAGCAACTCATCTACAGAATACATCCACCAGTACAACCCCCAACGATGGCCACCAAGATGATTTTTCCAATATAATATTTAGCTAGAGAAAATATACGTTTAACAAGGAGCACAAACAGGCTCTATAGAAGTTATCTTAGCAAACACCAGTCTCGCACTCTCTGCAAGCCAAGTATGGTCCCAAGAGCTTTATGACTATTAAACCACTGAATCCCCAAGATGAACCCAGGAGTTAGGTGGCTACCGGTACTTACCCTACAGAAGGGGCTTTTACATAGGAATCCAGAGGACACCATCACCATGGGGGAATAAACAATACCAGTCCCAAAGAAAGATGGGACTCGTATTGTTTCTAGTCCCAGAGAAAGATGGGGGCCACTATTTTTAAATAATAAAATTCATCTTATTATTTAAAATAAAGGCAACACCCCTCCACTCTTCCTTTGAAATTGATTATTAATTGATAGGAATAACAACTAAAATTCAAGTCACTTAAAAGATTATCCAAAATGAGCCCCAGCGAGGTTTGAAACACAGAACGGAGCCAAAAGAAACAGCACCGAGATTTTTCGGTGGCAGGTCCAATTAAGAAAAAAAGACTCAAATTCCTAGAAGTCAAACCCCCTTACAATTTCATTATGGAAACCCATAAAGCTGACTCCTTGGGCAGCTGGAGTCTGCTGACCAGGAGGGAAAGTTTCCCTGCCATCACCCCAAATTAGCACATCACGGTGGATCCAGTTATTGGCGGCCTCAAGCCAACAAGAGGAATTTAAGAAGAAACCACAATGACCCGAAACCTCTTTCATTGCCAGAGCAACAGAGTCCACGGAGCCTAACGCAACATGCCATTTGCCAAAAACAACCTATAGAATTTCTCTCAGATGAGGAAATTTGAATTGCTCGCTAATTGCTTTTCCTATTCAGCCACCAGTCTGCAAATCTCTGAGCCTAGGCATGCGTTGCCCACCAGGGTAGTCATATCTCTGCATCCTCAGCCCCGGGGGGTGGGGGGGCAGGGGGGGGGATGCAGGGTCAAGCCCCTCCACGCAGCTGCTGCTTCCTCGGCCAGAGCTTCCAGGGAAGTGGCCCAAACAAGGGGTGGAGACCAGCAGGCACAAGGCTGTACACGCAGCTTCACATTTCAATTCCAGGATTTTAATCCCTTGCAATATTTCATTTCAAAAGAAAAGAAATACGGTGCTTTTACTTCATACCACCTTTTTTTCAAAAAAAATGTTTACGATCCTCATTATGTTCGACTCGTCGGTTTAGTGGAGAAGAAACTTTAGGTGACATCTCCACTGAAATAGGCAGCCACACACACTGGTGACAGGACGGCAGACTGATGAATGTATGCTAGAGGCCACCTGGTCAGATTAACGCAACGGCTTCAAAGTTCCTGGACCTATTCTTATGATCCCTAATACCTGCATCCCCAAATATGGTGAGGACTTATGAACTTCACACGTGGGAATCTATGTTTAAGAAATAGCTTTGAGGAGTTCCCATCGTGGCTCAGTGGAAATGAATCCGACTAGGAACCATGAGGTTGTGGGTTCAAGCCCTGGCCTCGATCAGTGGGTTAAGGATCCGGCATTGCTGTGAGCTGTGGCGTAGGTTGCAGACGTAGCTTGGATTCCGCGTTGCTGTGGCTGTGGTGTAGGCCAGTGGCTGCAGCTCCGATTAGACCCCTAGCCTGGGCACCTCCACATGCCGCGGGTGCGACCCTAAAACACAGCAGGTAAAAAAAAAAAAAAGGAAAGAAATAGCTTTGATACCCATCCTCCTTAAACTTTTCCAAAAGGCTGAGGAAGATGAAACACTCCCAAAGACATTCTGTGATGCCACTATCACACTAATACCAAAACCAAAGGTACCACCAAAAAAGAAAACTATAAGCCAGTATCTCTGATGAATACAGATGCAAAAATTCTCAACAAAATTTCAGTCGATCGAATCCAACAACATATAAAAAAGATCATATACCACGACCAGGTGGGATTCATCCCAGGTGCACAAGGATGGTCAACATACGCAAATCAATCAACATCATACACCACATTAACAAAAGAAAAGTCAAAAACCACACGATCCTCTCAATAGAGGCAGAAAAGGCATTTGACAAAGTCCAACATCCATTCATGATCAAAACTCTTAACAAAGTTGGTATAGAGAGAACATACCTTAATATAATAAATGTCATTTATGACAAACCCACAGCAAATACACTCAATGGAGAAAAGCTGAAAGCCTTCCCACTAAAATCTGGAACAAGACAAGGATGCCCACTCTTACCACTGTTATTCAACATAGTATTGGAAGTCCTAGCTACAGCAATCAGGGCAAACAAAAGAAATAAAAGGTATCCAAATAGGAAGAAAAGAGGTAAAACTGTCACTGTATGCAGATGACATGATACTATATATAGAAAACTCTAAGGACTCAACTCAAAAACTACTCGAACTGATCAAAAAATTCAGCAAAGTAGCAGGATATAAGATTAACATTCAGAAACCAGTCACATTTCTGTATACTAACAATGAAATATTAGAACAGGAATACAAAAATACAATACCTTTTAAAATTGCACCACAAAAAATCAAACACCTGGGAATAAACCTGACCAAGGAGGTGAAAGACTTATATGCTGAGAACTATAAAACAGTGATCAAGGAAATTAAAGAGGATGCAAAGAAATGGAAAGATATTCCATACTCCTGGGTTGGAAAAATTAATATTGTAAAAATGGCCATACTACCCAAAGCAATCCACAGATTCAGTGCAATCCCCATCAAATTACCCATGACATTTTTCACAGAACTAGAATCCAAACAATCCAAAATTTATATGGAACCACAAAAGACCCAGAATTGCCAAAGCAATCCTGAGGAACAAAAGCCAAGCAGGAGGCATAACTCTCCCAGACCTTAGGCAATATTACAGGGCCACAGTAATCAAGACAGTGTGGTACTAGCACCAAAACAGACATTCAGACCAATAGAACATAATAGAGTACCCAGAAATAAACCCAGACACCTACAGTCAATTAATCTTCGACAAAGGAGGCAAGAATGTAAAATGGGAAAAAGACAGTCTTTTCAGCAAGTGGTGTTGGGAATACTGGACAGCTGCATGTAAATCAATAAAACTGAAACACACCCTCACATCACGCACAAAAATAAACTCAAACTGGCTTAAAGACTTAAATGTAAGACAAGACGCCATCAAACTCCTAGAAGAGAACATGGGCAAAACATTCTCTGACATCAACCTTACAAATGTCTTCTCAGGTCAGTCTCCCAAAGCAACAGAAATAAAAGCAAAAATAAACCAATGGGACCTAATCAAACTGACAAGCTTTTGCACGGCAAAAGGAAACCATAAAAAAAAGAAGACAACTTACAGGATGTGAGAAAATAGTTTCAAACTATGCAACTGACAAGGGCTTAATCTCTAATACACAAACAATTTATACAACTCAACAGCAAAAAAGCCAACAACCCAATTGAAAAATGGACCAAAGACCTGAATAGATATTTCTCCAAAGAAGATATACAGATGGCCAACAAGCACATGAAAAAATGCTCAACATCAATGATTATCAGAGAAATGCAAATCAAAACTACTGTGAGGTACCACTTCACACCAGTCAGAATGGCCATCATTAATAAGTCCACAAATAACAAATGCTGGAGAGGGTGTGGAGAAAAGGGAACCCTCCTGCACTGTTGGTGGGAATGTAAATTGGTACAACCACTATGGAAAAGAGTATGGAGGTGCCTTAGAAAACTATACATAGAACTACCACGTGACCCAGCAATCCCACTCTTGTGCATATATCCAGACAGAACTTCCCTTGAAAAAGACACATGCACCCACATGTTCATTACAGCACTATTCACAATAGCCAAGACATGGAAGCAACCTAAATGTCCATTGACAGACGACTGGATTAAGAAGATGTGGTACATATACACAATGGAATACTACTCAGCCATAAAAAAGAACAAAATAATGCCATTTGCGGCAACATGGAGGGAACTAGACTCTCATACTGAATGAAGTAAGTCAGAAAGAGAAAGACAAATACCATATGATTTCACTTATATCTGGAATCTAATATATGGCACAAATGAGCCTTTCCACAGAAAAGAAAATCATGGACATGGAGAACTGACCTGTGGTTGCCAAGAGGGAGTGGGGGGAGTAGGATAGACTGGGAATTTGGGGTTAATAGATGCAGACTATTGCCTTTGAATGATGAGCAATGGAATCCTGCTGTACAGCACTGGGAACTATGTGTGGTCACTTATGATGGAGCATGATAATGTGAAAAAAAAGAATGTATATATGTATGTGTGACTGGGTCACCTTGCTGTGCAGTAGAAA
Source organism: Catagonus wagneri (assembly GCA_004024745.2). Classification (NCBI taxonomy): domain Eukaryota; kingdom Metazoa; phylum Chordata; class Mammalia; order Artiodactyla; family Tayassuidae; genus Catagonus; species Catagonus wagneri. Next base: position 3,048,977 of record PVHT020002421.1, read on the forward strand.
ATTGACAGAACTCTGTAAATCAGCTATAATGGAAAAAATAAAAATCATTATTACAAAAATAGCTTTGAATACAGAGACATACTCATATTTAAAGAAATTTGACTTTATATTTAATGCATAAAATAAGTAACATTTTAAAAATATAGAACGTAAAATAGAACAAAAGAAAATAATTTTATTAAATTTATTTAAACTGAAAAAAAAGTTATTCACCCATTTCTCCCACCTTCCACCTCCTCTGTCTAGCAACCACCAATCTGTTCTCTGGATCAGTGAGCCTGGTTCTATCTATCTATCCATCAATCCATCTATGTATCTTATATTCCACTTAGAAGAGAGATTATATGGTATTTTTCTCTGATTTATTTCACTTGGCATACCGTCCTCTAGATCTAACCATATCATTGCAAATGGCAAGAATTCATTCCTTTTTATGGATGAATTATATATATATATATATATATATATATATATATATATATATATATATAATTACATATATGCTACACCTATGGCATGTGGAAGTTCCCAGGCCAGGGATCAAACCCACGCCACAGCAATGACCCAGGTCACTGCGGTGACAACACCAGATCCTTAATCTACTGTGCCATAAAGGAACTTCTATGAAAACAATTATATATATATATATATATATATATATATATATATATATATATATAAATTTCTTCATCCATCCATGCATAAGTGGACATTTAGGTTGTTTCCATATCTTGGCTATCATGAATAATGCTGCAAGGAACGTGAGGGTGCTTCTATCTTTTCAAATCAGTGTTTTCATTTTCTCTGGATAAATATCCAGATGTGGAATTACTAGCTCATATGGAGAGTTCTATTTTTAGTCTCTTGAGCAATCTCCACACCGTTTTCTATAGTGGCTGTACCAACTGACATTCCCACCAGTGGTGCACGTGGTTCCTTTTCTCCACATCCTCACCAACACCTGTTAAATGTTGCCTTTCTGATAACAGCCATTCTGACAGGTGTGAAGTGACATATCCCATTGTGGTTTTGATTTGCATTTCCCTGATGATTAGTGATGTAGAGATCTTTTCACATACCTGTTGGCCACCTGTGTCTTCTTGGGGAAAACGGCTATTCAGATCTTCTGCCCATTTTTTAATTGGACTGTTTTGTTTTTCAGTTTTTGTTTTTTGGGAGTTTTTTTGCTGCTGAATTATATGAGTTCTTTATATATTTTGGATGTTAGCCCTTTTCAGATATATGATTTGCAAATGTTTTTCCCATTCAGGAAGTTGCCTTTTCATTTGGCTGACGGTTTCCTTTGGCAGAGGTTTTTAGTTTGTTTTGGTGTCAGATTCAAAACAGTCACTGCCAGGAGTTCCCACCGTGGCTCAGTGATTAAAGAACCTGACTAACATCCATGAGGATGCAGGTTCGATCCCTGGCTTCACTCAGTGGGTTAAGGATCTGGCATTGCCATGAGCTGTGGTGTAGGTTGCAGATGTGGCTCAGATCTGGCGTTGCTGTGGCTGTGGTGTAGGCCGGCAGCTATAACTCTGATTCGACCCCTAGCCTGGGAACATCCATATGCTGCAGATGCGGCTCTGAAAAAGAGGCCAAAAAAAAAAAAAAAACCATTCCAAAAATTCATTGTCCAAGAGTTTTACCACCTATGTTTTCTTCTAGAAGTTTTATGGTTTTAGGTCCTAATCTATTCGGTTAATTTGTGAGTATGGTGTATGGTCCAATTTCACTTATTTGTATGATGCTCTCCAATTTTTCCAGTACCATTTATTAAAAAGACTGTCCTTTCCCCATCGTATATTCTTGGGCTCCTTCGTTTTCAGTTAATTGACTGTATACACAAGGGTCTATTTCTGGCTCACAACTGTGTTCCACTGATACGTGTCTGATCTATGTGTATGTTTTTAATTACTATTGCTTGTAATACAGTTTGAAATCGGGGCATGTTATTCCTCTGGTTTGTTCTTTCTCAAAATTTCTTTGACTATTCAGAGTCTTTTATGGTTCCATGAAAATTTTAGAACTGTTTGTTCTTTTCTGTGAAGAATGCCATTGGGATTTCTATAGAGATTGCATTGAATCTGCAGATTACTTGCGGTACTACACACATTTTAACAATATCACATCCTCCAATACATGAGCAAGGACTATCTACATATATATATATAGAGAGAGAGAGAGATTTTTTTTTTTTTTTTTGTCTCTTGTCTTTTGTCATTTTAGGGCCACACCCGCGGCATATGGAGGTTCCCAGGCTAGGGGTCTAACAGGAGCTGTAGCCGCCGGCCTTCGCCACAGTCACAGCAACGCGGGATCCGAGCCGCGTCTGCGACCTACACCGCAGCTCACGGCAACGCCGGATCCTTAACCCGCTGAGGAAGGCCAGGGATCGAACCCAAAACCTCATGGCTCCTAGTCGGATTCATTTCCACTGAGCCACGACGGGAACTCCTATCTTTCTATTTTTTGTGTCTTCAATTTCTTTCTTTAATGTCTTGCAGTTTTCAATATAGGTCTTTCACCTCCTTGACTGAATTTAATCCTAGGTATTTTATTCTTTTTGACACAATTGTAAATGGACTGCTTTCTTAACCTCTCTTTCTGAGAGTTTGTTATTAGCGTGTAGGAAGGCAAAAGATTTTGTGCACTGATTTTGATTTCTGCAACTTTACTGAATTTATTAGTTTTATCAGTTTTTGGTGATGTCTTCAGGGTTTTCTACATATAGTATCATGTCATCTGCAAAGAATGACAGTTTTACTTCTCCCTTTCCAAAATGGATGCCTTTTATTTCTTTTTCTGGCATACCTGCTCTGGCTAAGACTTCTAATACTATGTTGAATCAAAGTGGAGAGAGTAGGCATCCTTATCTTGTTCCTGATCTTAAAAGAAAAGCTTTCAGTTTTTCACCAGTGAGCATGTATGATGTTAACTGTGGGCTCGCTATATGTGAACTTTCTTTTTTTTTTTATGTCTTTTGTCTTTTTAGGGCTGCACCCACGACATATGGAGATTCCTAGGCTAAGGGTCAAATCAGAGCTGTAGGTGCCAACCTACACCACAGCCACAGCAACACGAGATCCAAAATGCATCTGCAACACACACCACAGCTCACGGCAACAGCGGATCCTTAACCCACTGAGCAAGGCCAAGTACTGGACCTGCATCCTCATGGATACTAGTCACGTCCGTTAACCACTGAGCCACGTCAGTAACTCCTATGTGACCTTTCTTATGTTGACAAACATTCCCTCTATGCCCGCTTTGTCGAGAGTTTTTATCATAAGTGAACGCTGAATTCTGCCAAATGCTTTTTCTGTATCAATTGAAAAGGCTGTATGATTTGTATCCTTCATTTTGTTAATGTTTAAGAACACTATCTGTATTCACTAGAGAAGACGTTTTCAAACAAACATCTGGGACAAAGGGAGGGATCAGGCCCTTGGTGGTCCCACTGATATTTCTCCACCCAACCCTCTCACCTGCTCCTTTTTAAAAATAGAGAAAACTCGGTGTCCTACACAAGCCTCTCTTTGAAAGTAGGCCTTCCAATTGCTACATGTAAAAGAAATGATGGAAATAAGAAGCCAACTGGATCAAAAACCACAGTAATTACTAAGGCTGTTAAAATCATTGGCCAAAACCATGAAGAGAAACAGGGTATTGACATGTTCATAAAGTATCTCCCTAAAAGCTACTCACTAATCAGAAAGGAAAAGAGAGAAACTATACAGCAGAGAGACCCAGCAGATACCACCTGGACCGAGTGATCACGCTAACATCCCAGCAGAGGGCCGTGTGGACATCACACACCTACTGCAGCAATACATCATCACACCTGTCCTCCTCCTGCCGACAATACATCATCTGAATCTAAGCATAAGAAAACAGATAGGAGTTCCCGTCGTGGCTCAGCGGTTAACGAACCCGACCAGCATCCATAAAGACGATGGGCTGATCCCTAGCCTCACTCAGTGGGTTGAGAAGCTGGCATTGCCATGAGCTGTGGTGTAGGTCGCAGATGCGGCTCGGATCCCACATTGCTGTAGGCTGGCGGCTACAGTTCCGACTGGACCCCTAGCCTGGGAACCTCCATGTGCCACAGGTGTGGCCCTAAAAAGACAAAAAGACCCAAAAAGGAAAAAAAAAGAAAACAGACAAGCCCAAACTGAAAGATGATTTACAAAATTACTGACCAGTGCTCTTCAAAAGTGTCAAAGTCAAACAAACAAAAAACAAGGCAGTACCGAGGAACTATCAGAGTTTGGAAAAGAAGGAAATGTATGAATCAAGTGAAATGTGGGATCCTGGCTTGGATCACAAACCAAAAGCAGACATTAGTGAGAACACTGGCAAGATTCAAATATGGTCTGTAGCTCAATTAACAGTATCACGCCAAGTAATTTCTTAGTTTTGATAAATTTTCAGTTCAACATACAGTGTTAACATTGGGGAAAGCTGGATGAAAAGTAAAGGGAACTGAATTACCTTTGTAAGCTTTCCATACATCTATACTTATTTCAGAATTAAAGTATGTTGTGTATTCTGCCAGGATGCACTTTCTTTTGAAGTCAAAACAAAAATCGATGTATTTAAAAGAATATGAATAAATTTTTCAAAAAATCACTAAATCCATCAAACACACAATAGTGAAAATTAAAAATATTTTTTATCTATCAGTTATAAGCCACGTTTAAATGCAGTATTTCTTTCGTATTCTATTCCCCATACTGTATTAGAGTTAATACAGTAATCAGGTCTTTAGCTAATGTTTTCTTTTTTTTTTTTTGCCTTTTGTCATTTTTAGGGTCGCACCCACAGCATGTGGAGGTTCCCAGGCTAGGGGTCTAATAGGAGCTGTAGCCACCAGCCTACGCCACAGCAACGCAGGATCTGAGCTGCATCTGTGACCTACACCACAGCTCAAGGCAACGTCAGATCCTTAATCCTGTGAGCAAGGCCAGGGACGGAACCCGCAACCTCATGGCTCCTAGTCGGATTTGTTAACCACTGTGCCACAACAGGAACTCCCAAGCTAATGTTTTCTTGCGATCATAAAAACGGATAGACATAGTTAAGCCATGAGCCAACAAAGAGTATAAAATGGTATATCTTTTAAGGGAAAAATAATACTTTTTTTTTTTTTGCTTTCTAGGGCCACACTTGGAGGCACTGTGGTATAATGGAAGTTCCCAGGCTGGTGGGTCGAATCAGAGCTGCAGCTGCCAGCCTACACCACAGCCACAGAAACGCCAGATTCAAGCCACATCTGTGACCTACACTGCAGCTCACAGCAATGTCAGATCCTTTAACCCACCGAGCAAGGCCAGGGATCCACCGCGCGTCCTCATGGATACTAGTCAGGTTCATTACTGCTGAACTACAAGGGGAACTCTAGCATTTATTACAACTTAAAATTGACTACAAAAATTTACCAGATGACACTACTTGATGGGTAGTCTTCAAACGCACTAGTAACAAGGACCCACAACTGATACAGGCTGAGCAGACCTTCCTTCTTTGGAATGACTCACCAAAAAGATTAGTCTTTTTTTCTCTCCACAAAAAGACTGCAGCTTTGAGAGTCAATGAACAAAAGGACATGAAATTCTACGCTGCATCAGAGGAAAGAATTCACTAGAGCTTTTCGGCTGCCTTCTGGAGATTCAATGGCCAAAGCTGACCAAGGGGAAGACAATTACTGTCCCAGGACCTACTATTAATTAAAAATATGGCATTAATTGAGAGGAAGCTGGTTACCTCTAGGTGGCAATAGGAAGGCAAGAATTAAAATGCTCCAGGAAGGTTCTGATTAACAGTAAGGGGCAGAGATTCAACTCCGAATGACTCAACGAGGAAAAGGTAATGCCCACTTCTTGTTCTATAAAGCACGAGCTCTGCTTCCCAGGAAGTTAACCCCCAGGAACTTCTTTTCTAAGCCACCCCCACACCCTACTCTGTCCCAGCCAGTCTATACTTTCACAAGTCTTGAGAGTTTAAGAAATCTGATTTTCATAAAGCTTCTCACATATGAGGTCACTTAAACGGTCACAGAGACAGAGGGTAGATTAGTGGGTCCCAGGGGCTGGGAGGATGCGGAAAGGGAAGTGAGTGTTTAATCCGTTACAGTTTCAGTTTTCATCTGGAGAAGGATGATGGTGATGCTTGCAAAACAACGTGAGTGTATGAAACGCCACCACTGCCACCAGGCCAGGTGCCCACCTGTCTGTTTACTCAGCCACGCTCCATCAGCAGGGCAGCCTCCACCACAGCCCCACGCCAGGAAAGGGTAAGCTGCAGGCACAGAGCTCTGCAGAATGAGGTCAACTTCAAGTTCAAGAGCTAAGGAGTTCCCTCCCTGGCTCAGTGGTTAATGAATCCGACTAGGAACCATGAGGTTGCGGGTTCGATCCCTGGCCTCGCTCAGTGGGTTAAGGATCCGGCGTTGCCGTGAGTTGTGGTGTAGGTCGCAGATGCGGCTCGGATCCCGCGTTGCTGTGGCTGTGGCGAAGGCCGGCGGCTACAGCTCCTGTTAGACCCCTAGCCTGGGAACCTCCATATGCCGCGGGTGTGGCCCTAGATAAGGCAAAAAGACCAAAAAAAAAAAGTTCAAGAGCTAAGAACTCTCACACAAACCAGTCTCATTTCAGCTCAGTCAGCTAATAGCTTGCTAAATTTTACTTTTCCCACCAAACATAACGCGACAACATCCCAGATATAGTGGCAGAGAGGTTAAGCCTCCAATAAATTTCATTCAAATTTTGTTCAGCAAATCATTAGAATGAGACTAAATTCCTGAGAGATATCCATACGATGCAATTCTATTCGTGTCCAGCAGTTAGTCTGGGGCTCTAAGTATGACAAAAATCCCTAACCATAAGGGACTTTACTTAGGAAGAGGTCTGCAGGGAAAGGTCCAGTGACATCACTGGGGTCGAAGATTCTATCTGTCCATCCCAGCACGTTTAGCAATGAGATTTCCACACTTCTGTTGGCCACCTCATGGTCACAGATGGCAGCTCCAGAGATCCCTACAGCTCCTAGCAGCAAAGGGGGGCAGTGGCCAAAGGCCTTCTCCAATAGACTCTGTTCCTGGAAGAATCCCCTCCTTCCCCCACATCTCATTGGCCAGAACCAGGAGATGGACTAGCCCCAGACCAATCATTGGCAAAGAATGTGATTGCAAAAAAAAAAAAAAATAGTTGCCATGACAGGTCTTGGCCAATCATGATTAGTGGTATGGGTGGGCCATGGGCTGTGGCTGAGCTCCGAGCCTCACCCAGCTCCAGGACACCTGAGCACTGGCTGCAAGAAGGTGGACAAGGCAGGCCCTCAGGGAAGGCGGGGGAAAACTCACCGCGGGGATTACCTGCTCCTGCTGCTGGATTAAAACAGCGTCCCGTGAGAGCCACTCCGCCACTTTTTACAGCCACTCCAACAGCCACATCAGAATAATTCTATGCCCCTAACGGCGCGTGTGATTTCAGGACGGCTTCGGGGATCGGAAACCGGCCATTCAGAGGGGTCGCGGTCTTGGCAACAGCAGTCGTGACCTTCCACTTTCTATGCTTCAGCTTTCCAGACGCTGAGGCCACAACGCCACCCCAGCAGTCAGGTTGTGTCAGCCCCTTTGTGGAACCGAAGCGTCCACGACCTACACCTCACACGGGGGTCGTGAAGTGCACACAGGGCAGTGACTGCCACATGTGGCCCCTAACAGACAGCCTGCACACTTGGCCCGCCCCAAGTGGCTCCCTCTAACTGCAGTCCATCTCTCGGGCACCCTTGGGGGAGGAGGTCCAAACACTTGCTTCCCTTTGGGAAATGAGGCAGGAGATGTGAAGAGCAGGCTGCTAGCCGGGAGATCATGGAACGGAGTGTCCAGCAATGCCTAATGTCTCTGCCTCAGTCCTTGCACGGTGTCTTTCTTTTTGGGGGGAGGGGGTGTTTGTTTGTTTTTTGCTTTTTAGGGCTGCACCTGCGGCATATGGAGGTACCTAGACTAGGAGTCAAATCGGAGCTGTAGTTGCAGGCCTAGACCACAGCCCCAGCAACACAAGATCCGAGCCACATCTGCAACCTATACCACAGCTCATGGCAACACCAGATCCTTCACCCACTGAGCGAGGCCAGGGATCGAACCCGCAACCTTACGGTTCCTAGTCAGGTTCGTTTCTGCTGCGCCACGACAGAAACTCTGCATAGTGTCTGTTTATGGACGCTCTGGGAGCTCAGTCTCACAAAGGGTTTTGCCCCGAGGCCTCTGGGACAGGTATAAGGTGACGCCTTGGCTGCAACCGGCTATACGCAGGAGAGCAGCAAGAGGGAAAAGCAGGGCGCCTCTTCCTCGGAGCCATTGATGACTCGATCAAATCACAGAAATTTCTTTCCTCGGCCACTAATCATTTTGGCACCTGGAACTCTTCCATGGTCTTGCCAGATGTCCAGAACTCTGGAATGAAATTAGAAACTCTAAGTCCATGAATAATCTCACAAGGATTTTAAGTCCACTTAGTTTATTTTGTTCAGGGGAAGCTTCCAGGACTTTTCTGCTGGATTCTTCAATCTCGCCAAGCATTTTCCATGGGCAAAGCCCTGCCTGTGACTGCTCGGTCAGCAGCAAGTCCCACCTCACTGCTCTCCTGTCCCCTCCCTACAGCCTTGGCTGGGCACCTCTTTCCTCCAGAGCAACCTTGAGGGACCCTGGCTTCCACCGGTGCCTGCCCCTCACCTTTTCCCTCACGAGCCCTCCTCCATCCAACTACCAACATCTGCAAGACTTTGCATCCAAAAATCCTCCTTTAGGAGTTTCCGTCGTGGCTCAGTGGTTAACAAATCCGACTAGGAACCATGAGGTTGTGGGTTCGATCCCTGGCCTTGCTCAGTGGGTTAAGGATCCGGCGTTGCCGTGAGCTGTGGTGTAGGTCGCAGACGCGGCTCGGATCCCGTGTTGCTGTGGCTGTGGCGAAGGCCGGCGGCTACAGCTCCTGTTAGACCCCTAGCCTGGGAACCTCCATATGCCACGGGTGTGGCTCTAGATAAAGGCAAAAAGACAAAAAAAAATCCTCCTTTAAAATCAGAATTTTAACCATCACATCTGTTGGCATCACAGTGATTGTTTTCCTTATCCAAACAGATGACAGATACTATGCTGGGGGCCTATTCCCATGCCCGGATAACAGGTATTTCGTACATTTCTGTGCTTTTCTTTATTGCTTTTTGTTTTATTTTATTTTGTATAATGATTTTTATTTTTTCCGTTATAACTGATTTACAGTGTTCTGTCAATTTTCTACTGCCCAGTGTGGTGACCCGGTTACACATACATGTATAGATTCATCATAAGTGATTAGACATAGTTCCCAGTGCTATACAGCATGACCTCATTGGCTATCCACTCCAAAGGCAATAGTCTACATCTGTTAATCCCAGACTCCCAGTCCATCCCACTCCCTCCCCCTTAGCAACTACAAGTCTATTCTCCAAGTCCATGATTTTCTGTTCTGTGGAAAGGTTCATTTGTGCCGTATATTGATTCCAGATTTAAGTGCTATCATATAGTATTTGTCTTTCTCTTTCTGACTTACTTCACTTAGTATGAGAGTCTCTAGTTCCATCCATGTTGCTGCAAATGCCGTTATTTTGTTCTTTTTTATGGCTGAGTAGTATTCCATTGTGTATATATACCACATCTTCCTAATCCAATCACTTGTAGATGGACATTTCAGTTGTTTCCATGTCTCGGCTATTGTGAATAGTGCTGCAATGAACATGCGTGTGCCATTTTTATACTTTTGTTTTTGGGTTTTTTTTTTTTTTTCCGGCCACAACCACGGCATACAGAAGTTCCCAGGCCAAGCACTGAACCCATGCCACAGCAATGACAACACTGAATCCTTAACCCACTGAGCTGCCAGGGAACTCCCTCATACACATTTTCAGAAAAATTTTTAAGACAAGAAACTTAGCAACACTCTTTTAGAATGTGAAACCTCATTAGACAAATGAGAAGAGGCAAAGAAGGCTGAAAACTGCAGGGGGGCCACCAGAGGGTAGAAAGACCCTCTCAAGGTCTTTAAAAACAACAGGCTGCAGTTGGCTCCAGGTTTTCTCATCCTCGGATGGAAAATATCTGCTGCCTCCAAGTCTCAGGGAACAAATAAAACCACTAGACACTGTGTCTTCCATAACTCTTTGGTTTTATTCTTTCCCAGTGGCTCCAAAATTAATTCCCCGTCTTTATTCAAGTGTTGCTTATCTGTTTCATCACCAACCGTCCGTCGACAGTCATTAATTTCTGCCTGACCCCACTGTCTTCTTCCCACTCTGTTGAACAGTTTAAGAGCAACACTTGGGCTCAGCCGTTTGGGGTCCGGCATGGATTTCAAATTCCCTCTGCAAATGGAACCCACGTGCTGTCTTTCATGTTACCCTGTTACCGCTCTACTAGTCTGCAGGTTTCTAAACTCTATCACTACTATCTGAAAAATCAGCTCAGGAAAAAAAGATTCCTAAACCCAGATACTCGGGGGGGAAGAAGATATCTGGGGGGAAGTTATCAAGAAAGAGGTTTCAGAGTTCCCATCATGGCTCAAGCGGCTAACGAGCCTGACTGGTGTCCATGAGATTACGGGTTCGATCCCTGGCCTTGCTCAGTGGGTTAAGGATCCAGCATTGCCGTGAGCTGTGGTGTAGGTCGCAGACATGGCTCAGATCCCACGTTGCTGCGGCTGTGGCAGAAGCTGGCAGCTGTAGGTCTGATTCCACCCTTAGCCTGGGAACTTCCGTATGTTGCGGGTGTGGCCCTAAAAAGACCAGAAGACTACCCCCCCAAAAAAAATAGGAAAGAAAGAGGTTTTGTGGGGAAGTAAAATTAGTGCTGAGGCTTGAGTCAGGGGTCACTGCTCATTATGCAACAGGTGCAAAGGCCCTGTGCCCTCACCGTCAAAGGCAGAGGTGGGCCAACCTCCTGGACCTGGTTCAAAGAGCTCTTTGTGCTGAAAGAGACGGATGAACTACAAACAGGAGAAAGCTGCCCAAGAGGGTCAGGGCAGCCCACACCCACCTTCCCGCACCCCATCTTCTTCCACAACAAGCTTGGGTCTCACGCCTGCTGCCTCTGAGCTGCAAGACAGAAAGGCCAGCTACACTCTGCAGCACAGAGGATGCATGCAACACTCAGAAAATGCCCAGAGGTAATTTAGTTAGAGTCAGACTGAGTCTCTTAAATAACAACAGAATCTATCAAAAAGACAGGCAGGAGTTCCCGTTGTGGCACAGCAGATTAAGGATCCTGCATTTTCGCTGCAGTGGCTGGGGTCACTGTAGAGGTGCAGGTTCGATCCCCAACACAGTGCAGTGGGTGAAAGATCTGGCGTCGCTGCAGCTGTAGCTCAGATTCCGTCCCTGGTCCAGGAACTTCCTTATGCTGCATATGTGGCCAAAAAAAAAAAAAAAAAAGACAGGCAATAACAAGGGCTGGTGAGGATTTGGAGAAGCTAGGACCCTCAGACACTGCTGGTAGGGATGTAAAATGGTGTAGACATTATGCGGGGGGGGGTCTGGAGGTTCCTGAAAATGTTAAGCATAGAATTACATGACCCCACAATTCCACTCCTAGGTAGACACCCCAAAAGAATGGAAAATTCATGTTCATACAAAAACTGATACATATATGTTCATAACACCTTTATTCCCGATAGCCAAAAAGTGGAAATACAGCAAACATCCATCAGCTGGTGAACAAACAAAGAAAGGAGGTGTTTCCATACAAGGGAATACGTTTGGCAGTAATGAGGAAAGAGCGGTGACCCAGGGGGACAGCATCAGTCATGAGTCGTGGGCATGACACGGCCCCCCGGGTAGGATGTGTTAAGAAGGGCGTCACTTTTGTGGCTTTCCTCCCCAAACCCGCAAGGCCACTCTAGCTGCGCGGAAAGCCTCAGACGCACCCCAGCTGAGGGACACTCTGCAAACTGCCTGATCAGTACTCCTCAGAATTGTCGTGGTCACCCAAAACAAGTCTGAGAAACTGTCACAGCCCAGAGAAACCTAAGCAGAGGTGCCAGCTAAATGCAATGTGGGATCTTGGAAGAGAAAAAGGTCATTAGGTACAAACTAAGACAGAGGAACACAAGAGGGGCCTCCGTCTGATTCACTAATTTTGAGAAATGTGCTCTTCTACTGTCAGATGTTAATAATTAGGGAAACGGAGGGTGAAATTTATGGAAACCCTCTGAACTTATCTTTGTACTTTCTATATTTAAAACTGCTCTTAAATGAAGAATTTAATTTAGGAAAGGAATCAGGTGGCGTTCCTGTCGTGGCACAGCAGTAATGAACCCGACTAGTATCCTTGAGGATGCAGGTTCGATCCCTGGCCTCGATCAGTGGGTCAGGGATCCAGCGTTGCTGTGAGCTGTGGTGTAGGTCACAGACACAGCTTGGATCTGGCGTTGCTGTGGCTGCGGTGCTGGCCGGCAGCTGTAGCGCCAATTCAGTCCCAAGCCTGGGAACCTCCATATGCCTCAGGTGTGGCCCTGAAAAGAAAAAAAAAAAAATAGGAATCAGGTACTGAAACAATGAATGACATGGAAGAGCCTTGAAACGTTAATGCAGAATGAAAGAGGCCAGTGATAAATAAAAGGCCAACTATTGTATGATTCCATTTCCACGAAATACCCAGAACAGCTAAATCCATAGAGACAGAAAGCAGACGAGTTGCTGCCAGGGCCTGAAGTGCAGGGTTTCTTTTCTGGGTAATGAAAATGTTGGAAAATTGGCTGTGCTGATGGATGCACAACTCTGTAAAAATCCACTGAATGGTGTATTTTACAATTTTATGGTACGTGAATCATTTAAAGCTATTACTTTTTTTTTTTTTTTTTTTTCATTTTTAGGGCTGCACCCGAGGCATATGGAGGTTCCCAGGCTAGGGGTCAAATCAGAGCTACAGCCAGCAGCCTACACTACAGCCACAGCAACACCAGACCCAAGCCGCGTCTGCAACCTACACCACAGCTCACGGCAACGCCAGATCCTTAACCCATGCAGCGAGGACAGGGATCGAACCTGAGTCCTTATGGATTCTAGTCAGGTTCGTTAACCACTGAGCCACAAAGGGAACTCCTGCTATTAGTATTATTTTAAAAAACAATCTAACAGAGGGAAGTTTCAGTCATACAAAACTGTTCCTCCTCAGCCTTTTTTAAATAAGTAGACCTTATTTTTTAAGAGCAGTTTCAGTTTACAGAAAAAGTGAGCAGGAAGTACAGGGGTGCAAGGTATGTCCCCTCCCACGGGACACTCTCAGCAGTTTCTCCCATCAGTAACATCTTGCATGGCTGATATTATAATTAATGAAACAATACTGGTACAAGATTACTAAACTGAAGTCACAGTTACAGTATCTTTGTGTTTGTTACAATTAATGAAACAATAATATAATTTTTTTTGCCTTTTTGCCTTATCTAGGGCTGCACCGGCGGCATGTGGAGGTTCCCAGGCTAGGGGTCTAACAGGAGCTGTAGCCGCCGGCCTTCGCCACAGCCACAGCAACGCGGGATCCAAGCCGCATCTGCGACCTACACCACAGCTCACGGCAACGCCGGATCCTTAACCCACTGAGCAAGGCCAGGGATCGAACCCACAACCTCATGGTTCCTAGTCGGATTCGTTAACCACTGAGCCACAACGGGAACTCCAAGAATATAGTATTATTAACTAAAATCCGTAGTTACACGCTAGGGTTCTCTCTTTGCGTTAGAAAGTTATAGGAGTTTTAACCAATGCCTAAGTCATGTACCTGCCTTTATAGTATCATACGCAGCAGTTTCACTGCCCTAAAACTCCTCTGTGCTCCGCCTATTCGCCTGTCCCTTCCTCCCTAAACTCTTGAAAACTTTTTACTGTTGCCGCAGTTTTGCCTTTTTCCTTCTGGTGTACACAACACAACATACGTCTGTGTAAAAGCGTACAAAGACATGGGCACACACTCACACCTGCTTATTTCGAGTCCCATCATTTCTCCTGACACTGACCGAGAGCCTCGGGGGCCTGGGCTCACCACAGAGCGGGCTGGGGGTGCAGCAGTGAGAAAGGTGGCCACAGTCCTGTCCTCCGGGCGCTTCTGGTCCAGCAGGTTGTCCAAGGCCCAGAGGTGGCATGGGACACGCGCCCAGAGAGGGTCACACCATCCTTGACCTAGAGGACCTCGGATGAAGACGCAGGTATGCTGGAGCTGGCATCTTCTGGGAGCAGTGCCGACCAGGCAAATGTGGGGGCTTTTTGGACAGAAAAGGTGCCCCCTGCAGGCTGAGAATGCTGAGCCCCCCCCCAACCTATGTGGGGTGCTTAAGAGAGTATCTGGACAGGTGAGAAGAAGTGAGAGAGGCCAGTGGGGGGAAACCACCCAACCATCCTCCAGCATAGGGGTCCCCCGTCTCAGCTCAAGTTCAACCAGCGATAACTGGACACGGCACTGAGCTTGGTGGTCAGGGAGCTTTACTACTAAGAAACCTCAGTGCTGTATCAAGCTGAAGTTTGGGTCCCAAATGTGAAATCCCAAAACCTCCTCCCGGTGACCCTACTCCCTTCCTTCTGTTCCAGGGGGCTACGATCCCTTCCTGCTGTTCCCCTTAGGAGCCAGAGCACACAGAGCCACTGGGCAAGTTCTCCCACGTGACAGACTGCAAGAGCCTGAGGGCGGCCCAAGAGTGGGCTGTCCAGAAACCCCCTTGAACTATTCGCCACACAGGGAGGTCCTGACCCCACATACTTTTAGGGTGGTTTAAAATAAGACTGAGGAAGAGTTCCCGTTGTGGCTCAGTGGTTAACAAATCCGACTAAGAACCATGAGGTGGCGGGTTCGATCCCTGACCTTGCTCAGTGGGTTAAGGATCCGGCATTGCCATGAGCTGTGGTGTAGGTTGCAGAAGCGGCTCGGATCCCGCGTGGCTGTGGCTGTGGCAAAGGCCAGCGGCTACAGCTCCTGTTAGACCCCTAGCCTGGGAACCTCCACATGCCGCGGGTGCGGCCCTAGATAAGGCAAACAGACAGACAGACAGACAGACAGACAGACATACATACATACATAAATAAATATAAAATAAGACTGAGGAAAAAACCTTCTGCTAGCTTTCAGGAGAAGATCTAAGACAATGGTCTAAAAGCTGGAACATTCTTATGTTCAATTTCTTAATTGCCATTTTTGAAGGTTGAAAATGGTCAGAGGGAGTCAATCCATATGGCGCAATCTCCCATCTCACCAAAACAGGCGCAAGTGATGGAATGCTTTGCCATCCGATAGTCGTTAACAGTTGGACGATTTTGTGACTTTCTTAAAAAGCTGTGACTTGTACAGGCTGAAGGGAATTTTATCGTATGCACACAGTATCTCAAAAATTCTACTGTTAAAAGAAAGAGGCAGGAAGCACCTGAAAATGTCCTGAGCACATAATCTGTGGTCAAATCTAAGAGGCTGGTTTATTCTGTAACAGAAACTGCTTTCACGACAGATAAATGAAGTTGAAAGAACAAAATAGGGCAGAAGTAGCAGTCAGCTCCCTCTGGACCTTGTCAGGCCCACAGACTGAGTTTCTGCAGCCCCAGATCTCCCCTCGATCCCCATCCCCAGATCTCCCCTAGATCCCTTCCCCAGATCCCCCCCAGATCCCACCCCAGGTCCTCCCTCGGCCCCGCAGCATCACAGTCCACATCCCCTGCTGATCTGATCTTGCAGGCCCCTCCCCTGGATGCAATCACAGTCTAGGATTTTACATCGCTTTTAAATGTATGTAGGCCAGCTTCCCAAATACACTGGAAAATCTCTAAGGACAAATACCATGTCACGAACGAACTTCATGTGGCCAAGACAACACTTTGCTCTTAAACAGGCACTCAGTAAGTGTTCCTTATAGCTACTGACAATAATTAGGGTTTTTACACAAGATTCCTTGCTTTGAAACAGTCGCCCTCTCCAGCAGCCAGAATTTCTCAGCCCAACTGTGTAACAGGATGTGCTGCTCTGGATTCACACACGGGCCCATTTTCTTTGAGTCTGTTCTTTCTTCAAATACCAAATTCATCCAGTATAAATTCATATGAAAGCAAAGGCCAGCTTGTAAAAATAACGGTCCAATAAACCCACAGATCCCTCTCTGTCTCTGAGCACAGGGCCATCTGAACAATGAACTCGAGATTTACAACCTTCCAAATATTATTCCTCCACCCCCACCTCGCTTCCAGTATTAACTTTACTCGAAAAAATCTCAGTGGATCATTTCGCATGTTTAACGGCCTCATTTAATTTTTTTTTTCTTCTTACCCGATGTGGATCTGGATTCCTACAATACCAATTTAGCTTAGTCTCCAGACGGACTTGTTCCCTTTGACAGTGGGCAATATAAATTCTCATTCCAGCTGCTTCCACCAGTGTGCTCGGGTCTTTAAGCCCTAGGGAGGAGGGTGGGGTGGAGCCAGGCTGCCCAGTCTCAGGTTCCGCTTCCTCTGACCTCCCTTGCAAGGTTCCTCCGTGGCCCTTAGAGCAGCTGTCTGGCTCTGCTGGGCAGAATCGAGGGAGCGAAGACCGAATGTCAGCTCCAACATTTACTGAATGTGCATTTTCTGAAACACTTTGACAAGCTGGTTGGGACTGCTCTGGGCAGGCCTAGCCCCAACCTGCATCTGCCTCCCCCCCAAGGCCACCTACCCCGAATGTCTGCAAGTGACCCAAGCCCCCAAGCTCAGCTCCCACAAATCTGTTTTGACCCCTGATATTCAAGAGGATCTTGTGTATTAAGTGAACATTTTAAGAGATGCTCTTTTCCCTTTTCGAGAAACTTGTAAAATGTTAGAAAAGAATCTAATCTTTAATGAGTAACATATGAGGTTATACAGTGTTATTATTGGGACCTGAATATTGACATAAAGCATACTGTCTGATTTGAAAATTCAGGAACTACGATGTAAATATTTTTAACTCTAGGCTTTTGCTTATATTTAAGAATAAGCACTGTGCTTTACTCTCCCGCATGAGAATGCAGAGAGGGGACAAAGGGGCAGAGTCTGCTGAGGAGGCTGGCATCTCCTTCCCTGGGCAGTGAACACCTGCTCTGCCTCAAGAGCTCTTCCATCAAGACAGGGAAGGTGGCTCTCTGCCCTCAGGCTGGGAAGCAGACAATGATGAACATTTCATCCATGGATCAAGAAAATGGTACGTACAAAGGGGAGCGAGCAATGAACAAAATGGGAAGTGGTTCCCAGTCGGGACCGCAAGGAGAGATGTGAAATGAACGTAACTCAATGACTATGGCCAAGAAAATCAGGGATAAGCCAAGGGACGTGCCTCTGAATCAAAACTGAAGTTTAAGTCCACGTGCAAAATAAATGAGTTCCAGGCATGAAATACACAGTGTGGAGAACAGAGTTGGTAAACGACGTAATGTCTTTGTAAGGTGACATACAGACTTACCACCAGACTTACCACGACGATCATTCTGAAATGTACAGAGGAGTCCCTACGGTGGCGCAGCAGGTTAAGGATCTGACTGAAGCTACTCCAATCACTGCAGAGGTGCGGGTTCGATTCCCAGCCCAGCACAGTAGGTTAAAGATGCAGCAAAAGAAAGAAAAAAAGAAAGAAAGGAAGAAAGAAAGAATAGAAATCCTGAATCTCTGTGTTTTGCAGTAGGAGCTAACAATGTTGGAGGTCAATCACAGGTAATAAACAAACAAACTCATAGAAAAGGAGATAAGATTTGTGGTTCCCAGAAGTGGGGGTGTGGGGAGAGGAAATTGGAGGAAGGCGGTCAAAAGGAACCAACTTCCACTTAAAAGATATCAGGGATGTAATTTACAACATGATAAATATAATTAACGCCATGTATGTTAGACGTGAAAGTTGAGAATAAATCCTAAGAATGCTCATCGAAAGAAAAATGGTCTTTTTCTATTTCCTTAATTTTGTATCTATGTGAGATGAGGGATGTTTACTAAACTTACTGCAATAATCATTTCGTAACTATCAAAGCACCAAACTGTACACCTTAAACTTACAGACTGCTCTATGTCCATTATATCTCAATAAAACTGGAAGAAAACACTTTTTTTGAAAATAGAATATATGGACTTTGATATTTGTAAAAAATGTAATGGCTTAAACAAAAACATACAAGTTAAAATTAAAACAAATTCTCGGGAAAAAATAATGAAAGTTTAAAGTTTTATATACAGTACTTCCTTGGTGGCTAAAACAGAGAATCAGCTAAGACTGAATCAGCCAGAGGGTGCAGACATTAGCCAGCTTCGGATGGCTACTGGACCTGCACCACAACCACACTCCTAGGTGCACACAGAAGGGCTGAAAACGATCTGAGTGAAGAAATGTCACTGGGGGAATGAATCCGCTCTGACTTCTTCAACTGGTCCCATCTTACTCTTTGCAATCCAGTAAGAAGCAGTTTAAACATTAACTATATGATGTCCATACTAAACGTTTTGTGTTAAGTCAACTTCAATAATGTTTTTTTTTCTTTGGTTTAAGGTTGCACCTGCAACATATGGAAGTTCCCAGGCTAGAGGTCGAATCAGCATTCCATTCACTTTACCGCCATTCTGTACCTAGACAGCCGTTCTGGTTTTCACTTTCCGTATAGTATTATTTTTATTTTTATTTTTTTGTCTTTTTGTCTTATCTAGGGCCGCACCCGCGGCATGTGGAGGTTCCCAGGCTAGGGGTCTAACAGGAGCTGTAGCCGCCGGCCTACGCCACAGCCACAGCAACGCGAGATCCGAGCCGCGTCTGCGACCTACATCACAGCTCACGGCAACGCCGGATCCTTAACCCACTGAGCAAGGCCAGGAATCGAACCCGCAACCTCATGGTTCCTAGTCGGATTCGTTAACCACTGAGCCATGACAGGAACTCCTATACATTTCAATATTTGGTAGGACTAATCTCTCCTTTTACACATTTCCCACAACCTGGCTAGTCTCATTTAGTTTTCTACATGAGTCTTAGAACAGTTTTATTTTAACTAAGGGAAGTTCTTAAGGGTATAAATTTTCCTGTGGGTATAGCTTTGGTTACAGCTTTCAGACTGTGTTCCATGTCGCCCAGTGTTTTAGCTGGTATTTTCCCTGATAGTCCATAATTTCAATTTTTATTTTCTCTGTGATTGAGGAGTTAAAAAGAACGTTTACTAACTCTAGGGAGTTATTTTCTAATTTCATCGCATTTTCTCTTTAGAGAATATGGTCTACTTTGTTCTGGTGTTGGGGAATTGATGTTTTTCAATGGCTTAAAATACAAGCTTGTGCCCTGATAAAACCTGATCGGGTTCCACTTTTCTCGGGACCGTGATGCACATAAATTGTCTTCTTTTATTTCAGTTCATTTTCAGCTGCTGTGCCCTTGAGTGTGTCTTTCTGTTTGCTGTGTTCTCAGGGTCACCTCTCGTGGGTGGACTGTGTCTCAGCTTTCATCATCAGCCGATCTACCCTTTTTCTCCTTGACTCCCTGTACGTGAATTTCATCCTTGCCAGTTCCATGAACGCATTGATGGAACTCTCCATTGGTCCATACGGGGACTTATACTGTGCACAAACACTTCTCTCTGATGAGAATTTCTGCTTTTCTTAAAGATACAGTATTTGGCAGTATTTGGGTTTCTCCCTCCCTACTTAAGATTCCAATTAGGAGTTCCCGTCGAGGCTCAGTTGTTAACGAATCCAACTAGGAACCATGAGGTTGCGGGTTCGATTCCTGGCCTTGCTCAGTGGGTTAAGGATCCGGCGTTGCCGTGAGCTGCGGTGTAGGTCGCAGACGCGGCTCGGATCTCGCGTTGCTGTGGCTGTGGTGTAGGCCGGCGGCTACAGCTCCTGTTAGACCCCTAGCCTGAGAACCTCCATATGCCGCGGGTGCGGCCCTAGATAAGGCAAAAAGACAAAATAAATAAATAAATTAATTAAAGAAAAAAAAAAGAAATGTATAAAGCTACGGTTGCTGTACCGCAGAAACTAGCACAACACTGTAAATCAACCATACTTTAATACAAAAAATAAAATAAAGCTATGGTAATTAGTTAAAAGTAGGACAGACATGGAATGATCTAGGAATAACACCAAACCAACATTGAATTTTTAATAATAAAAAATGGGGGTTGTTTTTCTAATAACTGAAAAGGAACAGATTATTCAAAGAAGTTCAGAGCAACTCACTTCTCTAAGAAGAACTTTGAGCTGAATTCCATATGAATGAGGGATTTAACCATAAAAAAATAAGTCATAACCCCCTCCCGGCAAAGGTTAATTTTTAAAAATAATCTTGTAATGGAAAAGAGATTCCAGTGTCTGACTCAAAACTTAAAACACAGGAGTTCCCTTTGTGGCTCACTGGTAACAAACCCAACTAATATCCGTAAGGATGCAGGTTCGATCCCTGGCCTGAGTCAGTGGGTTAAGGATCCAGGGTTGCTGTGAGGTGTGGTGTAGATCACAGGTGCAGTTTGGATCCTGCGTTGCTATGGCTGTGGCATAGGCCTGCACCTGCAGGTCCAATTTGACCCCAAGCCTGAGAACTTCCATATGCCCTAGGCACAGCCCTAAAAAGACGACCAAATAAATAAATAAATAAAGCAAACCTCAAAAATGCATAGAATAAAAGCAAGCTTACTTTGACTCCGTAAAACCTTCTGCATGGAAACAATCCCAAACAACATCAAAAGATAACTTGAGGAAAAAATATTTTCATACAATCTGGAGTAGAGCTAAGTAGTCTTAGAAATCAATAAAACAATTTATAACAACTAATAGAAAATCAGTAGACAAAGCAAACATCTAATTCTGAGAAAAAAAAAAACAAATGACTTAATGAAAACATTCAGCTTCATGGACAATTTTTTAAATGTCAATGATCCGTTCCCGTCATGGCTCAGCGGAAACGAATCTGACTAGCATCCATGAGGATTCGGGTTCAATCCCTGGCCTCCCTCAGTGGGTTAAGGATCCGGTGTTGCTGTGAGCTGTGGTGTAGGTTGCAGACATGGCCCAGATCCTGTGTTGCTGAGACTGTGGTGTAGGCTGGCAGCTACAGGTCCAATTTGACCCCTAGCCTGGGAATCTTCATATGCCGCAGGTGCGGCCCTATAAAGACAAAAAAAAAAAAAATATATATATATATATATATATATATATGCATATATATATGTATGTGTATATATATATATACTTATGTGTATATATATATATATATATATATCAATACAAAGAAATAACATGCCACTTCTTCCTTTTTTTCTTTCTTCTTTCTTTCCCTCTTTCTTTCTTTCCTTCCTCCCTCCATTACCTCCTTCCTTTCTTTCCCTGTTTATGGCCACACCCACAGAATATGGAATTTCTGGGGCCAGGGACTGAATCGGAGCCACGGCTGAGACCTATGCCACTGCTGCAGCAATGCTGGATCCTTTAACTCACTGCGCCCGGTTGGGGATCGAACCCACACATCCACAACAGCCCAAGCTGCTGCATTGGATTCTTAACCCACCGCACCACAGCAGGAACTGCATAACATGCCACTTCTATGCTGCAATTTACAAAAAGTAAAATGCCTGACAATTTCCAGTGTTGCTCAGGGCTTGGAAAAATCTCAAAAGCTCACACACCCTCGCTGGGAACCTAACTGGCTGCCACCTTCTGGAAGTGCAACCCTGCAGAATCTATCAAAAATCTATACCAATACCTCGGACCAAAAAAAAAAAAAATTCACTTCTGGAAACTATAGATGTACAGTTATGTATGTATATATGTCTTCATAGGTATATGCTATAGAAGAACCAAAAAACCAAATGTACAGATGTTTTATGTAATTGCTAAAAATCAGAAGCATCCATCCAGAGGAGACCAGTGAAATAGCAAAATAAATGCTGCATATCCAAATGACAGGTATTAGCAAAGATTTTTAATTTTTTTTAATTTTTTTATTTTTTTGTCTTTTTGCAGTTTCTAGGGCCGCACTCATGGCATATGGAGGTTCCCAGGCTAGGGGTCTAACAGGAGCTGTAGCCGCCGGCCTACGCCACAGCCACAGCAACGCGGGATCCGAGCTGCGTCTGCGACCTACACCACAGCTCACGGCAACGCCGGATCCTTAACCCACTGAGCAAGGGCAGGGATCGAACCCGCAACCTCATGGTTCTTAGTCGGATTCGTTAACCACTGAGCCGCGACAGGAACTCCAGCAAGATTTTTTACAATGAGGTGTGTGGCATGCACTACGACGGAACCATCTGTGAGAACCGTGGTTACGTGAAAACAGCAGAGCCTCAGTTCCGTGCGGGCGGCATAACCTCACCGCGTATAAAAACCAATCCAGGGCATCAGGTAGGAGTCCTGGAAACATCTTGTTCAGTGAAAGAAGCCAGACACAAAGGCCACGGAGTGCATGACTCTATTTATATGAAATTTCCAGAATAGGCAACTCCAGAGAGTCAGTAAAGTAGATGAAGTGGTGGCAAGGCTGGGGGAGGGGCGTTTCCTTCGAGAAGGATGGAAATGTTCTGGAACCAGCTGGAGGCTGTGGCGTCACAACCCTGCATGTACAAAACGCCTGCACTTTGAAAGGGTTACACTCATGTGCTGTGCATTTTGCCCTAACTTTAAAAACGAAATAAACAAGAGATGCGCGGACAAGCATGCGAGCCCAGAAAATGTCTGGAATGAAGTACAGAGACTGTGAGCTGAGTTTATCTGGGAGCTGGAGGGGGAAGAGGGGTGGCCACAGGGGTGGGGGTTAGACGTGACAGGGGCTTTTTATTTCACACCCTTCTCAGTTTTGTTTTTCAAGCCATCAGCATTGGTTCCCAGCTTTGGTGGTTGCCTTTTGTTTTTCTTGCTTATTATTTAATCAAGGAATACATGCATTACCCTGAAAACAATCCAGAGGAAGCCACATAAAAGTCCCCGGGGATCTCACCCCAATACCAAGTGAGCTCTCTTAGGTATCTGCCAACAGCAAGGACAGAAAGTATGTAGTATTATTTCGTGGGGGTTTTCACATAGTGATTTTTTTTTTAATAGATACTTGTAATTATAAAGAGATAACTGGGTCCAAGCCCAAGTTCCCTCAATATTCTCAGGACACTCCCCTCCCACGCACGCACACCCTCAAAATTCAGGGCAGGCCCCATTCCACCGTTGTGGAAAAAAGCAATTATAAAGAGCATTTTTAAAAACTTGAGCCTGGGCAAATCAACTTATACCCGTACTTGGCTTTCTTTCTTTCCTTTTGTTCCGTTTTTGAATCAGCTTGGCTTTTAGATCCCAGAGAAATTTGTGGTTAGTCAGCTAGAAGAAATGTGACTATCTTGGAGTTTTGTGCTTAATTTTTTTTTTAAGAACGAAATTAAATGGGCTCCAAGTTTAAAGCAGAAGGGAAAAAAAAAAAGTAAGTGAACCTTATCTGAACTCTGAAAACACTTCACTAATTAAAGGTGCCTGGGCTCTGCCTTGTGAAACAAAGGATTTTTCTTCTTCCCAAAGGAAAATGAAAAGGACATACTGAATTCAGCAAATAGTGAAGGAAACCTAGGACGCATGTGTCAAAGAAAAGCTCGCTGGATCTTAAGAATGAAACAATCACGTGCTTGAGCGTTATTACTGATATAGTCAGGAAGCTGCAGCTGAATTACACATCTTGTTGCCATTCAAAAAAGCATCTTCTGCAAGTTCCTGTTGTGGCTCAGCATGTTAAGAACCCAACACAGTGTCCGTGAGGATGTGGGGTTGGATCCCTGGCCTCGCTCAGTGGGTTAAAGATCTGGCATTGCTGCAAAGTGCAGAACAGGTGGAAGATGTGGCTTGGGTCCGGTGTTGCTGTGGCCTCGGTGTAGGTCAGATGCAGCTCCAGTTCGACCCTCTAGCCCAAGAACTTCCCTATGCCACAGGTTCAGCCTTAAAAAGGGGAAAAAAAAAAAAAAGACAGCATCCTCTGGCCTCCTTATGAAACTGCCTTCAGGTCAGAAGCCCCCACCAGCCACTTGGTGCAGAGCGACACCCCTGCGTGTGCCAGCCCCTAACACTCGTCCTCTGCAGGGCTCCATGCATACCTCAATCTTCAGCACCCAAAGGTGCCTACACCCTGTGCCTCTGACACCTAGGTCCCTGCCCAGGGTCTCCAAAAAGCTACCGTGGAGCTTTTTGCCAGCCAGGGGTCCCCCTTGGCAAACACAGGGCCAGGGCAAAGTCACCGCCTTTTCCTGTCCACGGGAACTTCCTGCTGCCTCAGGAGCTACCCCTGTGCCCTGGAAACAGGACAAAGGCGAGGAAGGAGCCTCTGATCCGGAGGTCACAGAAATGCACTTCCAAGAGCAGTGCCACCCGCCACCCCCACCAGCCCTCAGGACCCACTCGCTCTTTCCTCTCCATTCGGTGCTTCCAGGGCCTCCCCCGCCCCAGGAGGCCAGCCTTCAAGGAGTCCAATCTCCCCCTGCTTCGCAGGCTTCCGGGCCCAGATAAAGCCCACACACCGACAGCCGCACCACGCCAGCACCCGAGGATGTGTGCGTTTGCTTTCCCTTGTTCCCCAGGCTCCCCCACGGGAAGCAAGGGCTGGAGTGCGTGCCCTTGCCTCTCGGGGCCCCAGAGGACCCCCTCACTCTGCTCTGACCTCCGGGAGCCCCCCTCTGTCAACGCCTCAAGTCCTCTCTCGAGAGCCAGGCAAGCGTCTGGTGGCAAGAGAAGGGGACAGATGGGTGACTGAACAGTGACCCGCACAGAGCAGGGCTAGACTTGGCGCTGGTCCCACAGAGGTGCTCCGGAGGCCACGAGGGGCTGGCCTCTGCGCTGTCCAATGCGGACTTGCCCTCTGATGCCAAGGGACTCCCTGTGTCAGGCCATGGGCACACAGAGGCAGCCTGGCCACGGCTCCTGCTGGGCCTGGTGAGTCTGACTCCTGACCACAACATGAGCTAGTCGTGGGGCCGAGCCCATCAGCTATCACCCCAAGGGACACCCCCAGGCTCATCAACGGAAGTGTCCATTAGCAGTGCAACCTTTTCATCAAATACATTCCTCTACATAGATGCTCCAGCGGGAGGAAAAAAAAAAAAATCAATAGAAAGCAGTGTCTGATTAGTATCACATAAGTGCAAAAGTGCATGTGTGAGCCAGGCGCCAGCTGCCGTGACAAAGCACCCCAGACTGGGGGGCTTCAACTACAGACATTCATCTTCCCACAGTTCTGAAGGCTGGAGTCTGAGGTCAAGGTGTGGGCAGGACCGTTTCTCCTAAGGCCTCTCTCCTTGGTTTGCCTACGGCCACCTTCTCCCTGGGTCCTTACATGGTCTTCCCTCTGTGCATGTTTGTGTTGGTGTCTGAATCCCTCCCCCTTCTTTTTGGCCAAACCTGCAACATGCAGAAGTTCCCAGGCCAGGTATTTAACCTGTTCCACAGCAATGACCCGAGCCACAGCAGTGATAATGCTGGCTCCTCAACTTGCTGAGCCACCAGGGAGCTCCCAAATTTCCCTTTTTTTTTTTAGGAGGACAGCAGTCATATTGGATTAGCATCTGCCCCGATGACCTCAGTTTAACTTGGTTACATCTGTAAAAACCCTCTCTCCAAATAAGGTCACGTTCTGAAATACTGGAGCTTAGGACTCCCATGCTCTATCTTTGGGGCAGAAACACTGTTCAACCTGTAACCATGTAATAAGCTTTTTATAAGAAAGTCACTAGTGAGAGCAAAGAACTTCCATCTAAACAACCATAAAAACGTGAAACTAAGTTTTCAAAGACAGCTCCAATCATATTTTCCACCTCAGCATCCTGTATTTTACTTTAGTTTCCGAATATCAAGAGATTTCTGATTCTCGTAGCCATTCACAAAGATAAAGGATTTCATCAGCTCTTGGAGCAGGATTCTAGGCTTAAACAGAAGTGGCTGCTCCCATCTGCACCAAAACAAGCTGGCCCGAAGATGCTGGCTGGCACAGCGCTGGGATGGCACGAAGCCGCCTTGGGGGGAAGCTTTCATGCCTCCTCTAAGAACCTTAAACACGTTTAGAATGGGATTTGGGTCGAATAACTGTAAAGCCAAGAGACGCCCCTGGCGGAGAATCTGACAACGCAGAGAAGTAGCTGACCTGAGTTTCCCGCATTCTCAACCTTCCATTTCTTTACCGGTTCCCAGAACACCCCAAAAGGCAAGATGCACCCCTGAAGGGCTTATGAGTCACTTACGAACTTCCACAGCCTTCTCAGTGCATTGACTTCCCCCATTTTTCCTTCACCTTCCCCTCTGGCCAGAGCAGGACGGGGACTTTTCACAAAGCAAAGAGAATGATGGGAGAGCGGGAGTAACTATGCAACAGTCCCTACTGACTTAGCGAAATGTGTAGACATAGGAGTTCCCCTTGTGGCTCAGTGGGTTAAGAACCTGATTAGTATCCATAAGGATGCGGGCTGGATCCCTGACCTCCCTCAGTGGGTTAAAGGATCCAGCGTTGCCATGAGATACCGCATAGGTCGCAGATGCGGCTCAGACCCCGCGTTGCTGTGGCAGCTGCAGCTCCAATTCGACCCCCAGCCTGGAGACTTCTTATATACCGCAGGTGTGGCCCTAAAAAAAAAGAGAGACAAAAGAAATGAAGACATAAACATCTTCCCCAGGGCCTTACAGTATGGATCCAGTACAGTAATCCTTAGCACAAGCAACAGAATGATATGAAGGAGCCTAAGGATTCCTGTCTTCCCCAGAGTAACCTCTGGTATTAGTCTGACAACCTCTGCTATCAGTCTGACGCTTAGATTGGAGACCTTATTCTAGAGACTGTTAATTCCACAGAAATGGGAGAGGGAGGTAGGTTTTTTTTTTTTTTTTTGGATCAATCCCATGTCGCACATAACCTTCTGCAATTTGATTTTCTCCCCACCTAGAAACTTGACTTGAAACCCTCCTCCATTGGCATCCACAGACCTGCATCTTCATTTCAGCCTCTAGACAAAAATTCAGAGTTGAGACCTGCTGCACAGTTTCAGTTTGTCTCCGATTAAAAGACAGGTCAATCTTTTCAACTCTCCGCTGTTAGAAATGGGGCAGCAGGGAACAGCCTGCCTCCCAGGCATGCAGGTTTTTTTTGGGGGGTGGGGGCAATGAAATTAATTTATTAAATTCTTTTTAAACTCAATTTTAAAAACCTCATTTCAAATACCTAATTTCAGATTTCTCCCTGCACTTAAGGCAGTTATTTTTAACTATTGCATGTATTTTTTTAGAGCAGGCCACTGAATCTGTGTATTTTCAACGTCACAAGGAAGGCCTTCAAAGTGGTCACTTACACACCACAGTGCCACTCCCCCACCCACCCACCCCCCCGTCACCACTGACCTGCTCCTTATGATCCACTACAGACCTGAGGCAAAGCTCAGGCAGAAAAACACTGGGATAACTGCCTTAGATTTTGCATCTTCTTGGATCCTAATAAGCCCAAGCTCTTTTCTTAAGTTTTTTTGGCCTTTTGTGTTTGTTTTTCTCCAACTGCCTGCTATACTCTGTGTCCCTCTTTTAATTGGAACATTTTTTTTTTTTAATTTACAAGTTCTTTTTTAGATTCTGGATACAGACCCTCTCATCTGCCCTATGAACACATTCCCTCCAGCCAAGAGTCTGAGTGCCCAAGTGGGAGTCAAACCCTGCACACTGGGAAAGCAGGAAACTGCGTTTTGTGTTGCGTGGCCGGCGAAACTGGGGGAGGGGACAGTACACACTTGCCAGCTAAAATGCCTTCCGCCCTCTCTTTATGCATCTTAATACCCTCACTGTTAACGAGCCCAGGGCTCTGAGAATGGTGAACTGGTCCTCCCGCACAGGGCGCTTTTCCTGGAGACAGTTATAGTTGCACCCCACTAAAAGAGGGGTCCGGATTAAAGGGCTGGGAAGGGCTGGATTGCACACAGCTCGATGAGACCTTCTCTGTGGCCCTCAGACACACCACACACCTCGATCCCCCAAGGAGGGTACCCAGGCCTCGGCACAAGATCCCAGCCCTGTGGGGGTGCCTCCCAAGCAGAGTGCCCAGAGCCCTGCAAATGCAGAGAAGCAGTGCCTGCACCTGCTGGAATCTGGAACCTCAGACCCAGCGGGAATCCCAGGATCTGCCTGAAGGCCCTTCTGATGGTGAAAACCAAGGTGGGTTTTTTGGGTTTTTGTTTGTTTGTTTGTTTGTTTTATCTTTTTGGGGCCACACCTGCAGCATTCAGAAGTTCCCAGGTTAGGCGTGGAATCGGAATTGCAGCTGCCAGGCACAGCCACAGCAACGCCAGATCAGAGCCGCATCTTCAATCTATGCTGCAGCTTCCAGCAACAACAGATCCTTAACCCACTGAGCGAGGCCAGGGATTGAACCCACATCCTCGTGGATACTAGTCGGGTCCTTAACCCGCTGAACCACAACAGGGACTCTGAAAACCAAGGTTAAAGGGCATATGGCAAACAAACCAAGTGTAAAAGGCCATTTTCCAGGAAGCTGGGAAAGCCGGGGAGGGCCTGGATATCCAGTAACACCTGCCCGTGATAACAGCACAGAGATTATGTGGACAACAGTTCTTACTATTCAGGCTGAAATATCTACAAGTTAAAAATTAAAGCCCATTATCACGTGGAAAGAACCGAGATGAAATTAATAGAATGAGCTAACTGTTGAAGCTGCGTGAAGAATACACAGGGGTTTACTGTACCAGTCTAATTTTATGTACATGTGACGTTTTCTCTAACATAAGGCTAAAGAAAAACATGTTAGAAGTTCTGGCAATCCAGAAACTGGACTAAGGCTCGGTGATTTTCTTTTCTTGATGAAACGCTGTCTGGCTTGAAAGGCACATGGAGCCTGCCCCGCCCCATCTCTGGGCAAGTTCAGATACCATTGCCCATAAAATTATAACTTTTTCTTTATTTTCCTTCTTATG